>OU015492.1:231096630-231122381 GCA_907164885.2 Dolomedes plantarius
AATGCCAAATATATATATATATATATATATATATAAAATAAATACAACTATCAATGTACGCAATTGATGTAAAAAAGCGAAAAAATATATTTATAAAAAAATCGTAACGGATATTTTAATAGACAAAATAATGAAGAAGAAAATATTCAAATTAGATTTGATAGAACATACTAAAGAATATAGTACCTTTTGAGGAACATTTATTTTACCGTATTTTAATATTTCTTGGATAATGTCCAATCGTCTGCCGCATTAGCAAGAAAAAAAAATTTGTCTATTTCATTGTTATGCACGTGAGGCAAAATTAGTTTAAAGTATCACAAAAAGAAAAGAAACCACGTGATCTGCATTTAATAAATTAAATTCTAAAAATGAATCTTTAAAAATTCCCAAAAAATCAGAAAATGGAGGTAAAGATGCGAAAAAGATTTCCTTTTAAAGGATTTTTTAGGATCTTTCTCGTGATATAAATTTTGTAACCCTCGGATTAATATTTTAAGTGATAACTTTAAAGAATGTTACAAAAACAGCTTAAAAATGTAATTTTAAAGAAAACTAAAAAAAGGAATTTTTCAAAATTCTTTCTTAGTGCACCCCTACACTATGGGAAGAATCGCCATGCAATATGACATCCCTTTAGGTCCAGCGGGTTGGTCTGTGCGTTATATGTCAGTCAAATCAATCAGTCAGTGATGTTACGGAACTGTTTTATGTATATAGACTCTTGCATGGATTATAAATTTTAAATCAGTATCGTTTAGATATTTTATAGCTTTGCAATTTTTTTATAAAATAACTTTTTATATATATTTATATTTTTTATGTTTTTATCGGAACACCTAGTAGTAAATCTAAACTGTACTAAGAGTAAAGACTGTTAGAACATAAACATAACAGTAATAGATGCTTCACCTTTTCGTAAATGAGTCCTACTTAATAATCGTCTGCCTATCATAGAGGAGTATAAAACAATATATAGAACTTAAAAATTTATGAAAATACAATCAGGTTATTTTTCACTGTTAATGTGGGTTACAAAATTAACTTTTATCTTATGTGTTCTTTTAACATACTTACGCTTTAACATATAGTTTAATCCACTTATAGGGAGGAATGTACAAACAGAAATTTTGCTTTCTGCTATACATAAAGTCCTCACCGTATTTTTTTCCTTTGAATAAAATCTTCAATTTTCAGTCCCCAACTGGATTTTACTTCAAGATTCAACAGTACGATCGGTTGGCTTTAGTAAGAACTAGACAGAAATAGACATTTAACTGTCATTTAACTGAAATTTCGAGGAAACTTTTACCTCCAGTTATTTACAATTTGTATAAAATGTCAAATTAAAGTACATAAAAATAAAAGCCAAAGCTGCATCGATAGGCAAAATATGTTAGCCAAGAAGCACGTTTGCCGCTTCTCAATTCACGAAATCACTCCCCATAAAAGAATGATTTCAAGAATTTGGAGTCGTATTCTTTAAAGATATCAAAATGGAAAGAAAACTTATACACGGAGCATTTGTTGCTGTAGTAAATAGTTCGACAACTAAAAATTCTTTGAAGAAAATATGAAAAACTTGAGATAAAATTCGGCTATGATGAAAATAAATTACAAGAACTTTTTATATACCACGTTTTTAAATTTTCTGTTGAATCGTATAAACTAATTGCAGAAACCTTCACTTAATTAATCTTTTTCTCTTTCTTTTATTTCATTTTAATCACTTTTTAGTCGTTTCTACTATCGACAGACTTTATAAACTGTTAACTTTTATAATTTTTATTTTATTTTTCGCACACTATTTTTGCGAACGAACTAAATTCCCGTGTATTCTGTTTTCTCGCCTAACGCCGTTACGCAAAAGTGCAAGCACCGAATTCGATCGAAGCGCCACCTTGTGTATTTTTTCGGCTAAAAGTATCAAAAGAATGCATTGTCATCGTGTTCTGAGCTATTCTAAAAGTTTCAAATGTCCAGCTAGTCGGGAAGTTAGTTAAAAATCGATTGCGAGATTTGTACTGGACAAACACACAAACAAACAAACACACAAACTAACAAACAAGACAGCGAGTTAATAAAAACATGGTAAATAGAGGAAGCAAATGGAATAACATTGACTGACATGATTAACTCACGATTAACCCTTGCCATACGGGGTGGGATAGCATGTATCCCAAGAATGAATATATATATATATATATATATATATATATATATATATATATATATATATATATATATATATATATATATATACACATATATATATATATATATATATACATACATAGATATATATACATATATATATATATATATATATATATATATATATATATACACATATATATATATATATATATATATATATACATATATATATACACACATATATATATATATACACATATATATATATATATACATATATATATACACACATATATATATATATACATACATAGATATATATATATATATATATATATATATATATATATATATATATATATATATATATTTATTTATTTAACCCCCTTAATGGCCATTTTTACAAAAGGGGTGTTAAATTTCCCGTTCTACTTAGGGAATCAGAAAAATGGGCCCCGTAAGCTAAAGGTTAACAACTCTAGAAAGTCATTAAAAGTTGACCAAACATGGAGTAGAAACACCTCGGCATTTTAATTCTTTTTCCGTGAGATGGGTTTCGTACAAAGGATCAAAATAATAAACGCGGATGGAGGCAACAGCGAAACTGGTCCCTTGGGTAAGAAAAAATTCAGCCATTTTCAAACTTTTATTTTCTTTGATTAAACCTGACAGAGTTCATCTCCTGACAAATTTCCAATGCATGAGACATTACCAGATTCTTATCAGATAAAAAAAAAAAGATGCTGGAGTCTATCAAGATTTCTGATATGTTAAAATAAAAATAAAATGACAAACATTCGAAAATGTGTCGTAAAGAAAACGCAGCGTTTCTTATATGAACGGATTGTTTCGGGAGCCGATACAGAATACTTTTTTAAGAGCATAGTAAGATGCCACACCCTGATTCCTACTGTAACAGCAATTTTGCTCAAGAAAAGTATTTCTGCATCCGGGCAATACGCTTCTACCATTCTAGCGAACGCAGATAATTCATTTTTCATTCTCGCATTAAATTGCGTAATTTTATTCAATATGAAAATTTTAAAAACTCTCGAGTTCGTAGGCTCTCACAGGCGACTGGGTTTGTTATATCCTCTTGCTGCTTTAACCGCCTATGTAGTCGAACCCCGTTATAGCGAACCCGGTATATAACGAACTCGCGGATATAACGAACGAAAATTTTGGTCCCTCCGTTTTCCTGTTGTACGAAATTTAATTAGTATTTTTTCAGTTTAATGTAATCGATTTTATTCGATTTCATTCATTAATGATCATTTTTAATAGATTTTGTCATTTTTACCATGTTTTTATTAACTCGCTTTCTCGTTTGTTTGTGTGTGTGTGTGTTTGTCCAGCACAAATCTTGGAATCAATTTTTAACTAACTTTCCGACTAGCTAGACATTTGAAACTTTCAGAACAGCTCAGAACACGATGACAATGCATTATTTTAATACTTTTAGACCTCTTTAAGCAGAATTAAATTATTAATTTTCAGTTAAATTTGTTTTGTAGAATGGTGCAGCCATCTATCGGCTGGGACGGGAATGAAAAGTTAAACGCAATTGATTGCGCATTTGATACCTCTTTATTACGCATTTGATCATTTTCTTTCAAGTTCATGGGATAATTCATCAAAAAAATTTTTAAAAAATATTTATTAATGCGTCGAATTGTCAAATTTATATGATTCAACAGAAAATTTAAAAACATGGTATATAAAAAGTTCTTTTTATCTTGTAATTATTTTACATCATTATTGAATACACATTGCAACTAATGAGTTATACATTTTGTGAACTCTAGAATTTTTCTTAACGGTTCGGATATAGCGAACCACCGGATAAAGCGAACAAAACCTTTGGTCCCTTGAAATTCGTTATAACGGGGTTCGACTGTATATATAATTGACTTGTCAAGGGCGGTTGTTTCTTGCCCATTAGTAGTATACGGATGATCGGCCAGGGATATTTTTTGGCAACAGAGGGTATTAGACAGCGCACTGGACATCTAAGATCCTTGAGATTTATTAATAAATTCGAGTTTTTTTATGAGCCTAAGGTAGCCTAGTGATAGCGCATCGGGCTTTGGACTGGGGCTCGATTCCGAATCCCGAAGAAAGTCATTCAATACTTTCGTGTCACGTTCCATCCTTAGACCGGAAAGTCCTTATATGAGATCAGAGAGGGTGGGGGAGGGTACGAGCCCCACACGGCCAGATGTCGCCCCTGTGGGTACTTAGTCAAAATGGAGTGGTCATCTGGGGGTGGTGTAGCCCCCCCCCTCTCCATTGAAAACATCCAACGATTTTCGCGGAATATGTGTTCATTGACGAGTGTCCCGTATTAGCCAACAGAATAATTATTAATTAATGGAATCAAGGCTTTTAATTAATTAATGGAATCAAGGATTAATTAATGGAATCAAGGATTGCAATCAAGGATTACATCATTATTGAATACACATTGCAAGTAATGAGTTATACATTTTGTGAACTCTAGAATTTTTCTTAATTGTTCCAATATAGCGAACCACCGGATAAAGCGAACAAAACCTTTGGTCCCTTGAAATTCGTTATAACGGGGTTCGACTGTATCTATATCCAGTTCGACGATATAGATACGATATTAGCGAACCACCGGATAAAGCGAACAAAACCTTTGTTCCCTTGAAATTCGTTAGAACGGGGTTCGACTGTATCTATATCCAGTTCGACGATATAGATACGATATTAGCGAACCACCGGATAAAGCGAACAAAACCTTTGTTCCCTTGAAATTCGTTAGAACGGGGTTCGACTGTATCTATATCCAGTTCGACGATATAGATACGATATTAGCGAACCACCGGATAAAGCGAACAAAACCTTTGTTCCCTTGAAATTCGTTAGAACGGGGTTCGACTGTATCTATATCCAGTTCGACGATATAGATACGATATTAGCGAACCACCGGATAAAGCGAACAAAACCTTTGTTCCCTTGAAATTCGTTATAACGGGGTTCGACTGTATCTATATCCAGTTCGACGATATAGATACGATATTAGCGAACCACCGGATAAAGCGAACAAAACCTTTGTTCCCTTGAAATTCGTTAGAACGGGGTTCGACTGTATCTATATCCAGTTCGACGATATAGATACGATATTAGCGAACCACCGGATAAAGCGAACAAAACCTTTGTTCCCTTGAAATTCGTTAGAACGGGGTTCGACTGTATCTATATCCAGTTCGACGATATAGATACGATATTAGCGAACAAAACCTTTGTTCCCTTGAAATTCGTTATAACGGGGTTCGACTGTATCTATATCCAGTTCGACGATATAGATACGATATTAGCGAACCACCGGATAAAGCGAACAAAACCTTTGTTCCCTTGAAATTCGTTAGAACGGGGTTCGACTGTATCTATATCCAGTTCGACGATATAGATACGATATTAGCGAACCACCGGATAAAGCGAACAAAACCTTTGTTCCCTTGAAATTCGTTATAACGGGGTTCGACTGTATCTATATCCAGTTCGACGATATAGATACGATATTAGCGAACCACCGGATAAAGCGAACAAAACCTTTGTTCCCTTGAAATTCGTTATAACGGGGTTCGACTGTATCTATATCCAGTTCGACGATATAGATACGATATTAGCGAACCACCGGATAAAGCGAACAAAACCTTTGTTCCCTTGAAATTCGTTAGAACGGGGTTCGACTGTATCTATATCCAGTTCGACGATATAGATACGATATTAGCGAACCACCGGATAAAGCGAACAAAACCTTTGTTCCCTTGAAATTCGTTAGAACGGGGTTCGACTGTATCTATATCCAGTTCGACGATATAGATACGATATTAGCGAACCACCGGATAAAGCGAACAAAACCTTTGTTCCCTTGAAATTCGTTAGAACGGGGTTCGACTGTATCTATATCCAGTTCGACTGTATCGCTATCGAGTCCTGTAGCGTTTATTGCAATCAATAATCCTTGATTGCAATAAACGCTACAGGACTGAAGCAAGCCTGTTTTGCAATGGATTGGGCAGTTTTTCTCTGTACAATAGACCTATTACTCGTAGCACAGCATGAACTTGTTAGTCTAGCCGTCGGCTTTCCAAGGGGAATAATTTTAATATCTTTTCAAATAACTGAAAATAACTAATTAATTAACTAATAATTATTAAAATTTTTTATGACTAATAATTTTAATAACTCTTAGATAAGTAAAAAAAAAAAGGACCAACTTTCTTATTAACCCTCAAACCGGCCCATGACTTTGTTACTACTATCAGGACTATCGGTCAAATTGACCCACAAACCTAAAAAGCTGTTATTTTTGCGTTATTACGATGGAACTGCATGTTGATATTGTACACAGGGTTGTTTGATTTACATTAGTGACTAGCTGAAAACCCGCGCTTCGCTACGGAGTACATTCGAATTAAATACAACGGTCAACGTATACAATTTATGCCAAAAAAATAAATATATATATTTATAATAAATGCGATGATCAATCTATACAATTGATGTAAAATATATATCTATCTATATATATATATTCATAAAAAAATCGTAAGGGATATGCATTTTTTTTTGGATAATATCCAATCGTCTGCTGCATTAGAAAGAGAAAAAAATGTTTTTTTTTGTCTATTTAGTTGTTACGCACGTGACGATAAATTTATTGAAAGTACCAGAAAAAGAAATCACGTGATCGGCATTAAATAAATTAAATTCTAAAAATTAATCTTTAAAAATTCACCAAAAATCAGGAAATGGAGGTAAAAATTCAAAAAAAAATTCATTTTGAAGGAATTTTTATGATCTTTCTCGCGATATAAATTTTATAACCCTCAATGTATTATTTTAAATGCAAACGTAAAAAAAGTTTAAAAAACAGCTTAAAAATTTAATTTAAAAAAATGTAAGAAGAATTTTTGAAAAATCTTTCTTAGTGCACCCCTACACTATTAGAAGAATCGCCATGCAAAATTTCAGCCCTTTAGGTCCAGCGGTTTGGTCTGTGCGTTGTATGTCAGTCAGTCAGTCAGTCAGTCAGTGAATGAATGACTCACTTACGGAACTGTTTTATATATACAGATGAATAGTGAGGGAAACAGATCATCTACACTTTTTTATTCAATTTATTGAATTTATTTTGATCTGGTATCTACATCATCAAATCCTAGGGCTCTTAAGGGATCCATACAATCCATAAATATTTAGAACATTCGATTTTTTGAAAAAAAAATATATGTTGAAGCCTGATCATTTCTGAACAAAATAAAGCAAACAGCATGGAAATATTCCGCTTAGTTCCGGAGATATTGATATTCTAAATATTTAATTACTGATCAAGTTTATGGTAGGAAAAATTTTAAACTCATTTTTCTCAAAATGTAATTTTGCATCATTCCGCAACTCATATCTCAAAAACTATGAGACGAAATTCCATGAAATTTTCATCACTGCATAATCGTGTTATTGTATAGCGTCTGAGCTAGAATTATTGCAATCACTGCACATTTTGTTATTTTTTCGGGAGTAAATGAATGCAAAAATTTAAGGAAACTGTAAGTATATTTAGAGCAGTTTTAAAAAAATTGAAAAAATATTTTAATGTTAAATGTTTTATGTTCAATTGTATTTTGAATTATTTATTTCAAATTTAAAACAGGAATTATACATTTAAGTGTAAAATTAATTTCATAGTACTGCGCGCGAGCCAGTATACAATAAAAATGCTTAAAATACAAGGTATATCTAAAGCAATTTAAAAAAAAATTATTTAAAATTATTTTGAGAGTCGAAAATTTGTTTATTAAAATAAATATATCACTTTATCATGTACATAAAATTTGGAAAAATTGAGAGTAAATTGAAATAGTTACAAAGAGTCAAAAAGTATGAAAATATGCCTTATTTCCTCGACTTAAGAGTCGTGAGTCCCCTTAGAAGAATTGCACAATGTTCCTCGAACATGATTGCTCGAAAAATTAGTCTGCCAGTGATTGAGGTAGAGAAGAGTGATGTCGAGGCTTCACAGGATACTTTAAAAATCGCACACAACACTGAAATCCCTGTCAGGCCTGTTATTGCTCGGTGGCAATAGCAGGTCTACCGGTCATTTTGACCGCCATACTTTTACAAATTTGCAGCTTACTGGCAAATGGCGAGCATTTCTGAAACCCTGATGTCCAGGAACTGACTGAGGATGTCAAAGCCAGCCAAGCGTTCACACGTCTCCCCTCTCCTGCCCCACCCCTTAGTTCCACCGCTGCCGGTCATAATGACCGGTGGTCCGCTTTGAGGGTTAATGGTAAACTTACCTGACCACTGTCTCTGATATCTATATGTGTTTGATAGTTTTCTCTAATAAGTAATCCGCCCATTCATACTAAATTAATTTTTGATTCGTTTTATTTTTTATATGGCAGAATTTTGAGATTGTTAGAGACCATAATATTGCTTTTATTAGGATCAGACTATTAAAAAAAGAACTTATTTCCCACTAATTGTATTGAAAAAACAGCCTTGATTTTTTTGGGCCTCTATTGTACATCGGATTTTTAGGTTTATATTTTTTTAATTATAGCTGTAGTTTAGGACTTTTTCTTTAATATTGACTTTCTGTAACAATTTATGTATTATTCCAAGTTTATCTATATATATAAAACAGTTCCGTAACTGACTCATTCACTGACTGACTGACGGACTGACATACAACGCACAGACCAAACCGCTGGACCTAGAGGGCTGAAATATTGCATGGCGATTCTTCTAATAGTGTAGGGGTGCACTAAGAAAGATTTTTCAAAAATTCTTCTTAGATTTTTTAAAATTAAATTTTTAAGCTGTTTTTTAAACTTTTTTTACGTTTGCATTTAAAATAATACATTGAGGGTTATAAAATTTATATCACGAGAAAGATCGTAAAAATTCCTTCAAAATGAAATTTTTTTTCGAATTTTTACCTCCATTTCCTGATTTTTGGTGAATTTTTAAAACTTAATTTTTGGAATTTAATTAATTAAATGCCGATCACGTGATTTCTTTTTCTGGTACTTTAAATAAATTTATCGTCACGTGCGTAACAACTAAATAGACAAAAAAAAATTTTTCTCTTTCTAATGCGGCAGACGATTGGATATTATCCAAAAAATGCATATCCGTTACGATTTTTTTATAAATATATATATATAGATAGATATATATTTTACATCAATTGATCACCGCATTTATTATAAATATATATATTTATTTTTTGGCATAAATTGCATACGTTGACCGTTGTATTTAATTTGAATGTACTCCGTAGCGAAGCGCGGGTTTTCAGCTAGTATACATATATATGTGTGTGTGTGTAAAAAAATAAAGTTTCTCGCGGAATGAACTGAAATATAGCATTTCAATAATGAGTAGTACCATATGTGTGAAATGATATCTTTCAACGTATATTATAACGCTGTTGCTCTTTACCTTTTATTATGAAAATACGGAAAAAACCTATACTTTTTTCGTCAGTACACAATTCCGTAGCAAGTATGTGTTATTTCTGGGGTATAATATATTTCGATTATCCGGGAAAATATCGCTGAGAAGAGTCTCAGAACAAGCTATGATACCAGGCAGAAAAATTCAGTTAGTATTTCTATACGAAAAATTTCAATTTGACTACTTTGTACGATAACGCGAAAAATTAAACTCAAAAACTTATGCAATATTCCATTCTTGCTTTTACAAAGTACTGACCTGGAGTAATGAATGGTAGTATTAAACAAGGTTAATAAATAAAAACGTTCGAGAAAGAACAGAAAAACCTAGAAGTAACTAAAAATAAACTCGCGCTATCCCAGAAAAATTTTAAAAATCTTACAACTAATTAAAAATCCTTGTATAAATGAACGATAGTAGACAGCAAAATCAGTAAAGTATGAACGTTCTTGACAGAATAGAAAAAACAAGAATATAAAATTACGTTAACCTCGGAGCTAATTAAAATTTCAAGAGGTCATACGACTGTTAAAAGTCAAAAAAGTATAAAAATTGTGTCACTTTCGACATTCTATATCTTGAAAAGTATAAGTCTTAAAATCATAATTTTTTTTTGTGTTAATAGAACAATGTTTGATTTATGAATGTAAAACCTGTTTCTTGTTTGATAGTTAAAAAAAATTGTGTTAGATAATCATAAATAATAAACAGATTGCTTTGGACAAAAGTGATATCAAAGCTAACGCACATATATACTCCAAAAAATAATTGAGTTTAAGATAAAATTTCTGCTTTTAACACATACTACAGAGACTAAAGTTTAATTTGAACCTAAATTTGTATATTTTTAAGGTATATTTCTATTTTTACCATGAAACTGAAAATAGTGCATTTAATTCATAATAAATTGAATTTTATCTCTGCATGAAAAATGCATTCTCTAGAGATCTGTAAACAAATTTAGGTTCAGTTTCAAACAAATGATAATATGTATCATCTGTGAGAATTTCACGCAAAAATACGAAATAGTTCTAGAGATAACAAGTGCGTTATGTGAAAAAAACACATTTTGAGATAAATCCCTTTGAAGTATTGCCCTTTAAATATGTTTACAGTAAACATTTGACACATTTTTATTCATAACTTCCGTAATTATGGGAATTTTTTCAAGCGGATTGTCTTAAAATATTCAGAAAAGGTTAATCATTCATATATTTATTTTTCAAAAAAATCGATTTCTTTTTTGACGGTTTAACCTTTAGCTTACGGGGCCCATTTTTCGGATTCCCTCTTTACAACGGGAAATTTCATACCTCCATTGTAAGAACGGTCATTAAGGTTATATATATATATATATATATATATATATATATATATATATATATATATATACACACACATATATATATATATATACATTTATATATAAATATACATATAGATGTATATGTATATATATATATATATATATATATATATATATATATATATATATATATATATATATTGTAGAGTATTGCATTTCAACCTCTTCGTTTACAAAAGAAATTCTTCTATCTCGGCCTGAGAGTCATCAAAAGAATCCCGACAACTCAGGTGCCAAAATGCTGACGGCATTTTTCCCTTTGTTCATCCGATGGACTTGTTCCACAGAACGTTAGGAGGCCTCGGTCATTTTTCTTGATTTAGTCATCGCCACCGGGTGACACCGGTTGACGTCAGTTATAAATGACAGGAGACTCCAGGTGCTTTTCATTCATGAACTATCAGTTGTTAAGCAGCATCCTGGAGGCGCCGCGTGCCTAAACAAAAGGACTCGTGCCCTTCGCATTTTACCGAAGCGGCCCTTTGAGACTCTTTGAAGTGGCTTGGAGGACAAACTAAAAAGGCGGCCGCTTTAGACCCGGGGAAAATATTTCATTATCGCCCCGGGAAACCCATTTCCGTTGCTCACTTGTTCTAGATCGTTCGACCTTTCCGGAGAGTGATGCAATATCCGGTGGAGGCTCTCCTATAAAAGAGAATGGATCTCTTGCCCGTGGCTTGCGTCTTTTTGTTCCTGACACGTAGCGGATCCAGTTTAAGAACACCCGGGTTTGCCACCCTTAGAGGTTCAGAGTCCCTTGTGACTGTTTGCAGCGACGATTTAGTTCCTGCAGGAGTAAACATACTCCGCTAATTTGTTCGGAGACCAGTCTTCGTGGAAGTAGCCTTTGCTACCTTATTTTCCAGTGAGGAGTCCCTTCTCCTTATTTTAATATTTTCATCGCTACCGGATGCGTGCAGTGGTCACCGCCGTTGATATAATTGGGGAGCCCCTTTCCCATCAGGACGAAGTGCCGTTTCTTCATCATTGAAGCAGAGCCAGTTTCTGCTAGCCTAGCGGACTTCTGTGTTCTTACTCCGCCCCACGCCGATTAAATCGAGTGTGATTTCCTAAGTTTACGAAGTTCATCTTACATCTGTGCAGTGTACATATCTCATCATCATCAATTTTCTCAATAAATTGCATTTGTTTTGTTTATGTAATGAGTGATGTATACCTGGTGTGTTTAGTTCATCTACTGGTTGAAACTACGAACCTCAGTTCGCTACAGAAGGTATATATTCATTCATAAATTGGTGGCAGCGTTTCGACGAAAAGAAGCGAGAGTAGGAACATTTTGTTTTACCTTAGTGACAGTCGCGTGTGTTCAGAACTGTGACTGTGCGGAAGTGCTATTGCGGGTGTGTATCCTGTGAAGTAGTGTAGAGCGGCTGACGTTCTTGTGGAATCTGCTAAACTGCTACAGTGTTAATTTCCTTAGTGACATTCGCGCGTGTTTCAGAACTAAGACTGTGTGAAAGTGCTATCGCGGGTGTATGTATCCTGTGAATTAGAGTAGAAGGTTTGACGTTCTTGTGCCATCTGATAAACTTGCTGCAGTGCCAACTAGATGCCAGTCTTCACATCAAATTGTGAGTACCATTCTGTTTCTCTTTTGTGCTGGTATCCAACAGTAGTTTAGTGAATAATATTTTGGTTGTTTGTTCAGAATTAGGAGAATTAAATTGTTGAATTTAATAACCGTAATTTATAGCTTGATCTGAACTTAAAAGGTGTTAAGAATTTTTTTTGTAATGTGAAGTAAAATAAGAACTAGTGATATTGTGTAAAGTAGAATTTTTATTGAAATAGTAGTGTGTTAAATTAGTTCCCAAAAATTAAGGAATGTAACTGTGCTCAAAAGAAATAGTGTAACTACATTGTGTTTAACTATTTTGCATTGTGTATTTTTGTTATATGTTAAAAGCAAAGTGAATTATCTTTTATGAACCTTAAAATAGTAACATCGCAAGCGGAATTTTAAAATTAATTTAGTTCATTTTTGTTAATGCATTGCATGTATTCGTTAATTGATAGTGTTGTGTAGTTGCATTTTGTGTTCAGGTTTTAAAGTAATTACTACCGCAGGGTTGATAATAGTGTGTAGTATTCTGTGTAGTATTGTAATAGTTTTGTATTCTATCAAACATGGGTTCTCTTGTTCGTGCAAAGAAAGAGGACTTAGTTAACCTCGCTATAGAAATGAGTTGTGAGGTAGATTTGGGAACGCTGAAGCTTGAGATGATGAAAAAAATTGAAAGTTCAGCAGATTACAATGTAAAATTGGCTGAAGGGTTGTTAGCTGAAATTATGGATACCCGTATAGAAAACGAGCAACGAGAGCGGGAAGAACGGTTAGCCCGACAAAAACGGGAAGATGAATTAGCTCAACAAGAACGGGAGGATAGATTAGCTCAACAAGAGCGAGAGTTTGAGCTAGCCAAATTAAGACTGAGTAGGGAAACCCCCCAAGAGAGCCCGTCTGTTAGTCCTCCGAGACCTGCGGGACACTCATTAAGGCACATAATGCAAAAATTTGACCCGGAAGAAACTGATATAAGCTTGTACCTTTGCCTTTTTGAACGGCAGGCACAGCATTTAAAAATACCGGTAGCTGAATGGTCAGGCAGTTTAATTAGCCTGTTACCATTATCGGTAGCGGCCATTGTGTTACGGGAAAAAGTCGAGGACACACAAAAATATTCCCATGTTAAGAGCGTGCTTCTCGAGCGATTCAGGCTCAGTCCTGAAGCTTTTCGCCAGAAGTTTGTTAGACACCAGCGTAAGCCAGGAACCCTATGGAAAGATTATATTTTCGAAATAAAGACGTATTTTGAAGGTTGGATAGAGGGTCTTGTTGTTACAACTTTTGAGGCGTTAAAAGATCTCTTTCTGGTCGACCAATTAAAACGGAAGATGGGGAGTGAAATCCGGGAGCAAAATATAAGGGATTGGGAGAATTACACGTCCCCTGAAACCTTGGTCAAAGACGCGGAAAAGTTTGAGCTTATCAGAAAAACAGGTAAGCCCCCTAACCAGCCGAAGAAATTCGAGGGACGCGCGCCCGACCAACGTAAAATGTTTGGGGCTGTAAAAACGGGAGAGAAAGTTGAAACCCCCCCGAACAGCACCAACCCGAACGAAATTTAGATAAGGTGAGCTCCCCTCGCCCAAAAGAAAACCGCCGTAAAGAATGTAACCATAAAGAGTTCGACAAAAGGCGCGTGACAGACATTAAGTGCTATTTGTGCCACGAGGTCGGCCATATTAGGCCCCAGTGTCCGTTATTAACAAAAAAAGAAGAGGTTAACTCCATAGGTGCCGATTTGGAAATCACAGATCCCTTAAAACCATATGTGAGTATAGGGACTGTGAACGGCCAGGTATGTGAGATACTTAGAGATACGGGTAGTACGATTGATCTGGTTTGTAAAAGATTTATTTCGCCCGACGACTATCTCGGCCAGACAGTCTGGCTCACTCAGCCGTTAGACACTCGTGCCATTAACGTGCCCCTAGCGCGCGTAATTCTGAACTCCCAGTATGGAGATATAACAACAAAGGCCTGTGTAATTAGCGACAGGTCAAATCAACAAAGATATATATTGGGAAATCAAACGGCAGCTCTTCTGAGACAGGGTCAACAAAACTCTAAGAGCATGCAAATCAATGCAATAACACGCTCGCAGTCCAAATGTCAAGAGAGCTGTACACAGACGCTTGAGCCAAACGAGGTTCCCCGGGAGCGTTCGGACAATAGTCCCTCAGACGGGGAGTCAATCGTTTTGACACAACTGGAAAAGGAGGGGCAGGCGAATTTGTTAGATTTACCCCCCCCTCGACCGCGAAGACCCAGCGTTGAGTCTATTAAATGTTTCCCCAGAGAATTTCACGGACGCACAGCGGGAATGTGCAGAAGTGGCCGCATTGTTAAAAAAGGTCGGAAGTTCAGGTCAAACCGGCGAGAAGGGTTATGTAGTGATAAACGGGTTGCTGTGTAAACAACAGAGGGACCACATTGGGGATACACGAAGTCTTTTAGTTGTCCCACAGGTATTCAGGGAGAAACTGTTGGCAGCATGCCATGAGTCAACAAATGCTCATTTAGGCGCAACGAAATCGAAACAGAGGCTAGCCAAATCGTTTTTTTGGCCCCGATGTTACCAAGAAATGGAGGAATACGTGAGGTCGTGCGGCGCATGTCAGCGCATAGGAAATGCTCAAGATACTAAGAGATTCCCCATGCGATTAACGCCTATAATTAGCGAGCCATTTGTCAAAATAAACATCGATGCTTGCGGACCTTTACCCGAATCTGAGAATGGGAATAAGTACCTAATCACCGCTATATGTTTAGCTTCAAAGTTCCCTGAAGCAATTCCCGTGAAAAACCTAAGGTCATTATCTGTCACGGATGCCTTGATGCAGGTATTCAGTAGAACCGGGTTCCCGAAAGAGGTGCAATGCGACAATGGCACGTCTTTTACGAGCGAGTTAACGTGCGAATTTTTTGAGAAATTCGGCATCAAGGTGACGCATACTTCAGTGGGGCACCCACAAAGCAACCCTGTAGAGAGATTCCACCGAACACTTAAGAGACTGTTAAAAGTCCTGTGTTTGGAAAACGGGGAGAGTTGGGAACGTCATTTACCAGCCTCGCTCCTCGCGATTCGGACTATAACGCATAATAGTACGGGATTCTCACCGGCCGAACTGTTGTATGGAAAAAACCTACGAACACCTGAAGTTTTATTGTACGAAGGTTGGATGGGAGGTTGTGAGGAAGAGAGACCCGTGACAGAGCACGTCCTTACCCTAGTGAATAGATTAAAAAGAGCGCGAGAGTTAGCTGCTCAGAAAATGGGTGAAGAACAATCTAAGCGTAAGGAAGCGTATGATAAGAGCGCAGTTAAAAGGCATTTCGAGGTTGGAGATTTAGTTCTGATTTTCTCTTTATCTCGGCCTAGCAAAATGGCGCCGAAGTGGATAGGGCCAGGGAAAATTGAAGCTCGCATATCCGAGACGAATTATCGAGTGCAAACTCCCGGACCTAGACAGAAATTCAGCATTTACCATATTAATATGCTGAAGCCCTATATCAGGCGTCCCGAAACTATAAATTGGGTTTACGAAGGTAAAGTCGAAATTGGTACTGAGGATGATTTCGCAATCCACGTTTTTGAAACCGGTGCTACCGATTTCGATTACGAGGAGATTGTGCGCGAGAGCGAACTTGACGCTCGTCGAAATCTCACTCAAAAAAGGGAATTAAAGAAATTATTGTGTAGCCATGCAAATATTTTTTCTAATAACCCAGGAAAAACCGAGAAAGTTACGCATGACATAGAGCTGATCTCGGATAAGGTCGTTAGGTCTAGACCATACAAAACGTCACACCGACAGAATGAAATCTTGAAGTTGGAGATTGACAAAATGTTAAAGTTAGGAGTCATAGAAGTAGGTGAGTCTGATTATACCTCGCCTATCATTTTGGTAGAAACCGATGGTCGTGAGCCGAGACCCTGTATTGATTATCGTAGGTTGAACGAAATAATTCGCACCGAATATTACCCCCTCCCCAACATAGAGGAAAGGGTTGAACAGGTTGCAGGATCTGATTTCATAACAATACTCGATCTTGCAAAGGGGTATTGGCAAATCCCCTTGACAGAAAGGGCCCAACGCATTGCGGCTTTTGTCACCTCATTCGGGACATTCAGGCCTTTGCGGATGCCTTTCGGGCTTAAAAACGCACCTTTCTTTTTCAGTAAGCTCATGGCTGACTTCCTAAATGGGTGTGAGGAGTATGCCGTTCCATATATCGACGACATCGCGATATTTTCTAAGACCTGGGACGAGCATCTGAAGCATTTAGATATCGTGTTAAGTCGTGTAGCGCAAGCGCAGCTCACAATCGAATCATCGAAATGTCGGTTCGCCCAAAACCATGTAAAATACTTGGGGCACATGGTCGGCGGAGGTTATCGAAATCCCGCCGAATTAAAGGTAAAATGCATTAGGGAATTTCCCCGGCCAGAGACAAAGACGAGTATCCGGGAATTTCTGGGTCTCACTGGGTATTACGCGCACTATATTCCAAATTATTCTATGATAGCGGCCCCCTTAACCGATGCGTTAAAAGGACGGGAGAAACGCGCGGCGGTTGTGTGGGACGAAGCTTGCGAGGCAGCGTTCACCACTTTGAAAAACGCTCTTATAAAAACACCTGTGCTACGAGCTCCTGATTTTTCTGTTCCATTTATTGTCCAAACGGACGCATCCGATCTGGGAGCCGGGGTAGTGTTGGCCCAACAAATAGGCGATAAGGAACATCCTATACTGAGAACATCCTACCTGAGTAGGAAGTTATCTGAGCCCGAAAGGAAATACAGCACCACAGAAAAAGAGTGCTTGGCGATCATATTCGCGTTAATAAAACTTCATTACTATCTGGACGGAAGCGAATTCAAAATCGTGACCGACCATAATCCATTGGTATGGCTCAAGAAGAATGCCGGTTCAAATGGCCGTCTTTTTCGGTGGCAACTTATGTTGCAGCAATTTTGTTTTCGGGTAGAACACAAGCCGGGAAGACAGAATACAAACGCTGACGCATTAAACAGATGCATTCCTTAAACGTCCGCGAATTACCTTAGATTTGTAAGTGTAGTAGCATAGAGAATTAATTGTTAGTACCATGAATTTATTTGTGTTTGTTTTTAGTAATCCAGTTAGTGCATGTGTAAGTAATTGTTAGAATTGTGTATTTTTTTGTGTAGTAGAACAGAAAAAAAACTGTTGGAACTGGTACATTAGATAGCAGAATTGGGAACCACCCACACGAAACGTTGGTTTTCAATATGCAACCACATTGTAAACTTTAACGGCAGGGGGGTTATGTAGAGTATTGCATTTCAACCTCTCCGTTAGCAAAAGAAATTCTTCTATCTCGGCCTGAGAGTCATCAAAAGAATCCCGACAACTCAGGTGCCAAAATGCGGACGGCATTTTCCCCCTCTGTTCATCCGATAGACTTGTTCCACAGAACGTTAGGAGGCCTCGGTCATTTTTCTTGATTTTGTCATCGCCACCGGGTGACACCGGTTGACGTCAGTTATAAATGACAGGAGACTCCAGGTGCTTTTCATTCATGAACTATCAGTTGTTAAGCAGCATCCTGGAGGCGCCGCGTGCCTAAACAAAAGGACTCGTGCCCTTCGCATTTTACCGAAGCGGCCCTTTGAGACTCTTTGAAGTGGCTTTGAGGACAAACTAAAAAGGCGGCCGCTTTAGACCCGGGGAAAATATTTCATTATCGCCCCGGGAAACCCATTTCCGTTGCTCACTTGTTCTAGATCGTTCGACCTTTCCGGAGAGTGATGCAATATCCGGTGGAGGCTTTCCTATAAAAGAGAATGGATCTCTTGCCCGTGGCTTGCGTCTTTTTGTTCCTGACACGTAGCGGATCCAGTTTAAGAACACCCGGGTTTGCCGCCCTTAGAGGTTCAGAGTCCCTTGTGACTGTTTGCAGCGACGATTTAGTTCCTGCAGGAGTAAACATACTCCGCTAATTTGTTCGGAGACCAGTCTTCGTGGAAGTAGCCTTTGCTACCTTATTTTCCAGTGAGGAGTCCCTTCTCCTTATTTTAATATTTTCATCGCTACCGGATGCGTGCAGTGGTCACCGCCGTTGATATAATTGGGGAGCCCCTTTCCCATCAGGACGAAGTGCCGTTTCTTCATCATTGAAGCAGAGCCAGTTTCTGCTAGCCTAGCGGACTTCTGTGTTCTTACTCCGCCCCACGCCGATTAAATCGAGTGTGATTTCCTAAGTTTACGAAGTTCATCTTACATCTGTGCAGTGTACATATCTCATCATCATCAATTTTCTCAATAAATTGCATTTGTTTTGTTTATGTAATGAGTGATGTATACCTGGTGTGTTTAGTTCATCTACTGGTTGAAACTACGAACCTCAGTTCGCTACAATATACAGTCGAACCTCCATATATCGAAGTAGCAAATTGCAGGAAAAGAATTCGATATATAGAAATTTCGATATATAGAATTGATCTTAGTTTTATTATAATTCTCCTAAGAAAAAATTAAAGCTTATTTTCGTATACGAAACTCCATTTCTAATTTATATGCGAATCCCATTAAATGAAAGTTAATAACTAAAAAATGAATTAATATGAAAGATTTATTAAAACAATAATGCAGACAGTGGTTACAATGATCACAGTTACATTCTTTTAAAAAAAACTACGAATATCTTGCTGAACAGCCAGTTTTTCGGAAAGTTCAAAGAAATGTTCGTATTTATTCAGTCCACTAAGAACTTCATCAAGTCCACGACGTATTGTTTCAAAGGCCAAAAATTGGGAGATTTTATTCTAAAGTGGAATAAAATCTCCCAATTTGCCTTGAAAAAATTTCGATATATAGAGATTTTTTCGATATATAGAAACAATTTTTCTATGTAATGAACATAGAGATTCGCTAAGAGTTCGATATATAGAAAATTTCGATATAGGGAAGTTCGATATATGGAGGTTCGACTGTATATATATATATATATATATATTCATTCATTCATTCTTGGGCCCGTATTCTTGGGATACATGCTATCCCACCCCGTAAGGAAAAGGTTAATAGTCGTATGAGCCCTTAGCCAACTAATAAAATACCCATGAAATAATGACGGTTGTAGGCAATAAAATCAATAGAGAATGACAGAATTTAAAAGAATCCCCAAAAAGTAACTAAAAATATGTTAAGCTCATGCCATCCCAGGACTAATTAGACATTCTTGTCGAGAACTTGTGAAAATATTTGGGCACTATGCTCAAGGAAGGAGGCAAATAATGCTCTGAAGAAAGTTTGTGAAGAAAAGTCATAAGAAATGAGCTCCTGATGTACGGACATCTCTAATAGAATCTGCCGGTAAAATGTTATACTTTTTCGGGATTGGTTATTTGACTTTTACGGCAAGAGTTTCTATATATATTTATCCATGTTTCTCTGTCTCTTACTCACTCTCTCTCTCTCTGTATATATATATATCTATCCATATACACTGAAGTGCCACTGAATTAGGGATAGCAAAGCCTATGCAAATTGTGTAGCGCTGCGCATCATGTATGCGCAAGTGAGGGCGCTGTGGTAACTGCATATATAGCGCGTACTGTGGTTGTTCTGAATTAGTTGTTGGAATTGCCAGTATGGGTAAACTGCCTGATTTAGACGCCTCGATCGCGGACAAATCGTAGGTGCGCGACGCATGGGCCATTCAATTTCCGAAATCGTCAGACAGCTAGGATTTTCAAGGTCGACAGTGTCAAGAGTATACCAAGAATACATGGATGGTGGAAAAAAAACTAGCGATCGGACAAACTTCAAAGGACAATTAGCCTTGACAGTGCGTGGTGAGAGACGGCTCAGGCGTATTGTACGTAGCCAGCGAAGCCAAACATTAGCTCAAATTACCACCCAGTTTAGTGACGGTGCCAGTCGTACAGTCAGTAAACGGACCGTGCAACGCTCGCTTCACCGTATGGGTTTCGGGAGCCGTCGACCTACGAGAGTACCATCGCTCTATACTCGCCATCGGGCTGCACGTCTTGCCTGGGCAAGAGAGCACAGAGACTGGAGTGTAGAGGACTGGAAACGAGTAGCATGGAGTGATGAGTCTCGATTCCGACTACTTAACGCCGACGGGAGGCTGAGAATATGGCGTCAGGCTCATGAAGCCATGGATCCTGCATGCCTGGCTGGAACTGTACAAGGGCATGGTGGCTCAATCATGGTCTGGGGTGTTTTTTCGTGGCACAGTTTGGGATCTTTGGTGCGTGTATCAACCTCCCTCAATGCAATTCGGTACGTAGAGTTGCTGGGTGATCACCTCCATCCGTTTATGCTGTTCTGTTATCCGCACGCTAATGGAGTTTTCCAGCAAGACAACGGTACCTCACACACGTCCCGGTTGGCTACTGGCTGATTGGATGAGCATTCCTCTGACTTCTCTGTCATGAATTGGCCACCTAGAAGCCCAGACTTAAATCCTATTGAGCATCTTTGGGATGTTTTGGGACAAGGCGTGAAAGGCCATCACACAGCACCAAAGAACCTTACTGAATTATGGACAGCTTTAGCCAATATTTGGCAAGCCGTTCCCGTGGAACGTTTCCAGAAACTTGTTGAATCTATGCCTCGTCGTGTGGCAGCCGTTATCAAGACCAGAGGAGGCCCAACTCGTTACTAGGTAGGTATCCCTAATTCAGTGGCACTTCAGTGTATATGTATATGTGTACATATATATCTATAATGTATATATGTACATATATATCTATAATGTATATGTGTACATATATATGTATATAATGCATAATAGAAATTTGTTTCATGACGTAACAAAACTGAATTTTAAGTCGTATAATTATTTTAGATGGCGGAACGATACCACTACCATGACTACGCTGTTTTTTCTATTAATTAAACTATCCAGTACCTATATAATTAAAAACCCAATAAGGGTGGCTGGGATTGGGGCTTCAGAGTTTGTGAAGAAAATCATTTCATAAGAAATGAGCTCCTGATGTAAGGATATTTCTTTAGAATCTGACGGTAAAATGTTATACTTTTTCGGCATTCGTTATTTGACTTATTTTGTACAATTCTTTTCGCCCGTTTCCATTTCTGCGTTTTTCTAAAGTGCAGTAAGCTAAAAACATATTTTGCCGCGTCGCCAAACATGAAGACGAATGAAACAATACCCACATGCTTAAAGTTATCCATTACCACGGGGATTGATTTTATACAAAGAGATAGAAAGTATTGAAAATCAGTAGTCAAGTCAAACGCAGACAGTATTCGAACATTTTTTTTTTCAATACCTCTCAAATCCTAGAAGATCTTTTCTTTTGCCTTTTACGTCTAAAGTTTTCCCCAAATACTAAAAAAAAAAACTATTTCAACGCCGTGAACTAACCTGATCTCGTAACTTCCAACATTTTTCATCCTGCGATACAGATTTCGCACTCCTGGAAAAACATACCTCAATCAATAAAGTATTTCAAAATTGAATTTTTCGCCATTTTAGAAATGAACAGAAAGAATTTCAAAATTGGATTTCCTAGGTTACCTTCCCAATAAGTTAGCGCGGGTTCTTTTTTTTTTTTCCTCACCCCTCTCTTTGTTCAAAATAGAAATAATACCTCGCATTGCTGTGAATAAAGATCGTTTGCTGTAACTTCGAATCCATCCATTTTTGTGAATCTTCAGTAATCAGCATTTTTCAGGCTTCGGGCAAGTGCTATAAAACTCTATGTATTCCGAAATAGATTTTTATGCCCGCGATGTCGTTTTTTTTTTCAGTCGGAATCTAAGGGAGGGAAATTTATGTCGTTAAAATAGTTCTTATTCGTTTTTTAATGCAGGATCTTTCCTCTTTTCAATAAAGATTTTCCTTCGAGAAATAGCAAAGGATAGAATGATATTTGTTCAGCATTTAGTCTTAGTTGGTGATGCTTTTCAAAAATGCTTTTCAAGGCAGTCGGACTGTTTTTCGAAATTATTAATCACTTGGAACCTTTGAAAAAATCTTTATTCCTGCTACTTAATACCGGGTGTCCCAAAAGTGACCGACGATTTTAAAAATCAATTAAAGTAAAAAGGAAGGCGATAGAAATGTACGGTTTGCTGCATTCTACTTACGTAACCAGGGAATTTATTCTCACCAATTTTCAAAATTAGTTACAAAGTTCGACAACAGATGGAGCTGCTGACTGGGAAAAACTATAAAACAATGTTTTCAAAGCAAGTAGCATACGCATAGTGGCATGGATTGGCCTCCCTATTCGCCAGATTTGACGCCATTCGATTTTTTTCTTTGGGGGTACTTCAAAGACCAGGTGTATCGTCACAATCCACAAACTGTAGATGAACTGGAACAATACATCTTATATACAATGCTGCTTGTCAGAACATTAAAACTGAAATGATTGCACGGGCGTCTGCGAATTTTGACCTCAGACTGCGCCACGTTGTTGCTGCAAACGGTGGTTAATTTGAAAACTTTGTTTTATGGATTTTTCCCAGTCAGCAGCGCCATCTGT
Source organism: Dolomedes plantarius (assembly GCA_907164885.2). Taxonomy (NCBI): domain Eukaryota; kingdom Metazoa; phylum Arthropoda; class Arachnida; order Araneae; family Dolomedidae; genus Dolomedes; species Dolomedes plantarius. The sequence continues at coordinate 231,119,770 of OU015492.1, forward strand.
TGACGAACTTTGTAGCTAATTTTGAAAATTGGTGAGAATAAATTACCAAGCAGAATGCAGCAAACCGTACATTTCTATCGCCTTCCGTTTTACTTTAATTGATTTTCAAATCATTTTTGGGACACCCTGTACGAAGTGGGGCTATGAAGTAAACGCTGCTGATGCTATAAGTTTTTAATTATGCTTGTCCCAGTTTGTACGTAAATGTTGAACCTATTCCAGGGGTGGCCAAACATGCACTGTAATTACGGTCCTCCGCTAGAATTTCGGAGTAGTGCTGTTGTCATACAGGTAGCCCTCCTACAGCACGGCATCTTGCAACACGTGTAAGGTATACACAAGATTCGATTCACAAGAATCGAACTTTTGAGTGAATGAATTAAAGAAGCTGCTTGTGATATGCTAATTTCGGCATACGCGCTTAGTATAAATACCATGCAGCGTCATTAATTAAAAAAGAAGGTGGTTAGGGTTGAAGAAGGTTGTTAAAGTTGATAGATAAGCGATAGGGAGCTACGAGGTATGCAGCTCCAGAACTATCCTGAGCTAGTGCTTAGGGGGCCCAAAGTTTACGTGGCAGAATTGCTGGTTTGACTTACTGTTTGTGAGTATTCGAAATGTGTATTTCTATTGAATGATAATATATATATTCCGTACGAGTAGTACGTATGCTTATTGCTGTAAAAGCCAATTATATATGTGCAACGAATTCAATAAACATTGTTTCATGTATAAACTGTGTTTGTATGAAAATCATTTAGAGTACCACTTCAAATTATATACACCCAAGTCTGGGTAGAAGTGAGATATATTCTCTATACACGATAGGATAAACTGCGGGAACCCTCGTACAACACTGCAATCTGTAACACGGTTTCGCTCTGACACGATAAAAAATTTGCGAAAACCTTTCTACAACACTATACTCCTACAGCACTAGATAACATGATTTTTGTTTAACACATTTAAAAACTAAATTACCTTAAAATAATGACGGGAAGGAATGATGAACTGTAGTGGCTTTAGATGAAAATGTATAAACAAATTATAATTTATTCATTTATAACTCTATAAAATTACAAGAAGGCCTAAGCTTAGCCGAAAATCTTGAATCATTTTTCTTGAATGCAAATCCTTTTACTGAAATAACCCGAAAATTCAAAAGGGAGCTGCAAAAATTGTCTATATCCATACCGGGAAATCTACAATGACCTTGCAAGAACCAGGGAGCATACTAAAATTACAGATTTTTTAGAGGATAGAAGGTGCAAAAAATCTAAATGAAGAAAAAGATTCTGAAAGTGAAGGTGATATCGTTCAACCGAAAAAACATTCTCGTTTGATTGGACTGAGCAGCGATGAGAAAGAAATTTATTAAATTAAGGTCGCATTAAATGAAAATAATATTAATTGTTTCTTTTCGTTTTGTGTTATACACTAGGGGCTTCGCCCCTAGGCTCGCTACGCTCGGTCCTCTGTTATGGCTAATAGAGAGATACATTGGGTTGATTCTCGGGCAATGTAACAGCCAATTCCTGATGTTGTCACCCTTATGCGAAGGGGAATCACTGATGAATCATCGCTGTTTCAGATTTAAAATTCAATTAAAAATCGAAATTTTAAGATAGAGACTTGATATGAGGTTCATATGAATAAGAAAGCTTTCATCTTTCAGATGACGTAAATATTTTCTTTGTAAGATAAAAAAATCGAGGAGCATCGATATTATATCCACATATGTGAAGATATTTCTCGAAAAAGTGGGTTTAATATTTTGATGAAAATATTAGTCTGTTTTAAATTATTTTTAACCAAATGAGGTCTAGTTTGAAGGAGAAATGTCTGTAGTCTTAGATTGCAAAAAATCATCAAAATTCTACCAATCATTTTTGGCGAGTTATCGTAATCTGAACATGAAAAAGTCAATATTTTTCCACAAAACATGAAATAATAAAAAATACTTAAAGTCCGACGAAGATGAGACATGCCTTACTTTCTTCCCCGCATTTTTCTGCATCTATCGGTATCGATCTCGACCCCATACCCCCAGCGGTTTCGGAGGAGATAGCTTGACAAGCTTTTGACAGCGGCGGCGGCGGCGCCAGTTACTTTTTTTTTAGAATAGAGAGATACATTTATATTTTTTTAATAAAAATTAAGTTGCTTATATGGAATTTAAAAAAAAAAGTTTATTTATAATTAGTTTTCAGAAAGTAACCCCCCTTTTTGTATTGGCTCTGGGTCTCATAACACGGTTTCACAGAACACGGCATTTACTAGGCACCTATTTACTGTGTTATAAGAGGATTTCCAGTACTTTTTTACGCCTTTCTCCCTTTCAATTACTTTTACTACTGCTGCAGTAACTTTAGAGCAGTAGTCGCTAATGCCCTCTGGCTAGATAAATCTTAACTGGGAATAAATGCGGCACCTGTCTATCTCACAATTATGGGCCACCATATGGGTCCAAAGAAACCCTTTTGCCCGGTGACATCACAAATTCGGCCAAGCAAAGCTATATATATATATATATATAAATATTTGTATATATGTGTATATATTTGTATATATATATATATATATATATATATATATATATATATATAATATAT
>OU015492.1:231122881-231127881 GCA_907164885.2 Dolomedes plantarius
ACGACTATATTCCATCCCATCTTATCAATCTTTCTTTAAAAAAAAAAAGAAAGAACTTCGTGCCTTTTGAGGGTTTAAGTGGCTTTTTTTGAGAAATGAATAGAAAGCGAAGAATGTAAACTGATTCTTAAAACCGGTGGATTGATTCTTTAAAGCGAAAATTTTAACGTGGAAATAATACATTTGTTTTTGTTTTCGCGATATTGATTCTTATAAACGGTTGATTCTTATAACCACTGATCACTATAAGCGGTGGTTACTGTATATAAAACAGTTCCGTAACTGACTCACTGACTGAGTGACATACAACGCACAGACTAAACAGCTGGACCTAAAGGGCTGACATTTTGCACGGCGATTCTTCTCATAGTGTAGGGGTGCAAGAAGAGAGATTTTTGAAACATTCTTCTTAGATTTTTTAAAATTAAATTTTTAAGCTGTTTTAGTAACTTATTTTAAGTTTGCATTTAAAATAATAATATGAGAGTTAAAAAATTTATAACGATCGTAAAAATTCCTTTAAAATGAAATCTTTTTCGAATCTTTACCTCCATTTTCTGATTTCTGGTGAATTTTTAAAGATTCATTTTTAGAATTTAATGTATTAAATGCCGATCACGTGATTTCCTGGTCCTTCAAATAAATTTATCGTCACGTGCATAACAACGAAATAGACAAAAAAAAAATTTTTTTCTTTCTAATGCAGTAGACAATTGGATATTATCGAAAAAAAATAAATATCCCTTACGATTTTATATATATATATATATATATATATATATATATATATATATATATATATATTACATAAATTGTATACATTGATCGTCGCAGTTATTATAAATATATATATTTTTTTGGCATTAATTGCATACATTGAGCGTTGTATTTAATTTTGAATGTACTCCGTAGCGAAGCGCGGGTTTTCAGCTTGTTACAAGATAAAAAGAACTTTTTATATACCATGCTTTTAATTTTTCTGTTGAATCATATAAGCTTGACAATGCTATTATATTAATGTATATTATTGTATTAGTAAATACTTTTTAAATATTTTTTTGATGAATTATCCCATCAACTTGATAGAAAATTATCAAATCTATACTTATATATAAAGAGATAGCGATTTTGTACGTGGAGGGTAATCTTCAGAACCACTGTACCTATTTGATAAATTCTTTCACTGTTTGAAAGGTACTGTATTCCAGATGGACATAGGCTATATATTATGTATATCTGATCAGTAGAAATAAAGTTAGGGGCTTAATCCTAACAATCTCCATTGTTACCGCTACTGTCCTCTACCTCTTTTTGTGCCGAAGTCTTCAACAATCCTTAGCGTGGTGCTATCTATAATTATATATAAAGAGAGAGCGATTTTGTACGTGGAGGGTAATCTTCAGAACCACTGTACCTATTTGAAAAATTCTTTCCCTGTTTGAAAGGTACATTATTCCAGATGGACATAGGCTATATATTATGTATATCTGATCAGTATAAATAAAGTTAGGGGCTTAATCCTAACAATCTCCATTGTTTCCGCTACTGTCTTCTACCGCTTTTTGTTCCGAAGATTTCAACGATCCTTATCGTGGTGCTATCGCGGTGGGCTTCTGTTTTGACGCTAGCGGTTCAAACCTAGCCGTTCTCCGGCGCGCCTTTTTCTTTTAAAAAATTAACTTTAATTATTAACTAACGTAATATTAATTTAAGGTATTATTAAGGTTATTTTTAAGGTAAAAAAAGATTTACAATTTATTGGCTATCAACTGGAAATTTATTGGTATAATATTTTGTTCAACCCGGACAAAGTCGGGACGGGCCGCTAGTGCGTAATAAAGAGGTATCAAATGTGTAATTAATCGTTTTGCTCGGAAATTGGAAGTTAACTTGGGATTAACTTTTCGTTTCCGTCCCGTTCGATAGATGGCTACACCATTCTACAAAACAAAACTGACTGAAAATGAATTCAGTGCTTCTTAAAGATGGCTAAAAGTATTTGTAGAATGCATTGTCATCGTGTTCTGAGCTATTCTAAAAGTTTTCAAATGTCTAGATGGTCGGGAAGTTAGTTAAAAATCAATTTCGAGACTTGTACTGGACAAACACACAAACAAAGAAGAAAGCGAGTTAATAAAAACATGGTAATAAGATCGAAATTTACGGGTGCACGTTATACGCCGGATAGAAAAATCATAGAAATATAAATAAGGAAAAGATGAACATAAATGAAATTGATTTCTACATGTACCTAAATGCTGTTTATTTAAAAGAAATCACATTCTTTATGAACTCAAGGGGTTCGGGAGATATTTAAAATTTTTTTTATTTATTGAGTTAGAATTTTGAATATTTTTGTGATGGTTGGTCACAAAATCACATAATAAAGCTTCTCAAACAGTTTTTTAAAAATTTTAAAATTTAAAATTTTTTTAAAAAGTGGGGTATTTTGAAATTATTATAACTTGAAATATTATTTATCGATCTTCAGAATTTTTTTTTATTTAATTAAACAGAAATATATAAGTTTTAATTTTGATTCAGCGTTTTTTTTAAATATTAATTTTAAAAAAATTAAAAATGTTTAGATTAAAAAATTAGAAAAAAATGATGTAACTTATTTTTAAAAAATCATACTTTCAAAAGTAAACATTTTTTTTTCAAATTTTCTGGATCAAAATTAAAGTAAAATAGTTGAAAAAGACATGTTCTAAGTTTCAACCATTTATCTTAAACGGTTCTTGACTTATAACAATTTAAAGACGAGAAGTTGGGAAAAAACCTATCATACAGAAAAACGCACTTGCAGGTTTATAGAACGATTGGCTACTATTAGAATGATGGAAAAAAAATAATAATTCCTCATTTTCTAACTAAGATAGAAACATGATTTATACGTTATTTTAAGCGTAAAAGAACACAGAAATTTTTAATGCAATAATTTTCTTTTCAAAAATTTGAACAATTTTGTGTCCTGGACCCCCTTAAAAATTTTAATAATCGGATAACATGAATAGTCATATTAGTCTTCCGTTGTCATATTAGTCCCATGTCATATTAGTCTTTCGTTGTCATATTAGTCCCATGTCATATTAGTCATCCGTTGTCATATTAGTCACATGTCATATTAGTCTTCAGGTGTCATTTTAGTCCCATGGCATATTAGTCTTCCGTTGTTATATTAGTCCCATGTCATATTAGTCATCCGTTGTCATAATAGTCTCATGTCATATTAGTCTTTCGTTGTCATATTAGTCCCATGTCATATTAGTCATCCGTTGTCATATTAGTCATCCGTTGTCATATTAGTCACATGTCATATTAGTCTTCAGGTGTCATTTTAGTCCCATGGCATATTAGTCTTCCGTTGTTATATTAGTCCCATGTCATATTAGTCATCCGTTGTCATAGTAGTCTCATGTCATATTAGTCTTTCGTTGTCATATTAGTCCCATGTCATATTAGTCATCCGTTGTCATATTAGTCACATGTCATATTAGTCTTCAGGTGTCATATTAGTCATCCGTTGTCATATTAGTCACATGTCATATTAGTCTTCAGGTGTCATTTTAGTCCCATGGCATATTAGTCTTCCGTTGTTATATTAGTCCCATGTCATATTAGTCATCCGTTGTCATAGTAGTCTCATGTCATATTAGTCTTTCGTTGTCATATTAGTGCCATGTCATATTAGTCATCCGTTGTCATATTAGTCACATGTCATATTAGTCTTCAGGTGTCATTTTAGTCCCATGGCATATTAGTCTTCCGTTGTTATATTAGTCCCATGTCATATTAGTCATCCGTTGTCATAGTAGTCTCATGTCATATTAGTCTTTCGTTGTCATATTAGTCCCATGTCATATTAGTCATCCGTTGTCATAGTAGTCTCATGTCATATTAGTCTTTCGTTGTCATATTAGTCCCATGTCATATTAGTCATCCGTTGTCATATTAGTCTTCAGGTGTCATTTTAGTCCCATGGCATATTAGTCTTCCGTTGTTATATTAGTCCCATGTCATATTAGTCATCCGTTGTCATAGTAGTCTCATGTCATATTAGTCATCCGTTGTCATAGTAGTCTCATGTCATATTAGTCTTCAGGTGTCATTTTAGTCCCATGGCATATTAGTCTTCCGTTGTTATATTAGTCCCATGTCATATTAGTCATCCGTTGTCATAGTAGTCTCATGTCATATTAGTCATCCGTTGTCATAGTAGTCTCATGTCATATTAGTCATCCGTTGTCATAGTAGTCTCATGTCATATTAGTCTTTCGTTGTCATATTAGTCCCATGTCATATTAGTCATCCGTTGTCATATTAGTCACATGTCATATTAGTCTTCAGGTGTCATTTTAGTCCCATGGCATATTAGTCTTCCGTTGTTATATTAGTCCCATGTCATATTAGTCATCCGTTGTCATAGTAGTCTCATGTCATATTAGTCATCCGTTGTCATAGTAGTCTCATGTCATATTAGTCTTCAGGTGTCATTTTAGTCCCATGGCATATTAGTCTTCCGTTGTTATATTAGTCCCATGTCATATTAGTCATCCGTTGTCATAGTAGTCTCATGTCATATTAGTCTTCCGTTGTCATATTAGTCCCATGTCATATTAGTCATCCGTTGTCATAGTAGTCTCATGTCATATTAGTCTTTCGTTGTCATATTAGTCCCATGTCATATTAGTCATCCGTTGTCATATTAGTCACATGTCATATTAGTCTTCAGGTGTCATTTTAGTCCCATGGCATATTAGTCTTCCGTTGTTATATTAGTCCCATGTCATATTAGTCATCCGTTGTCATAGTAGTCTCATGTCATATTAGTCATCCGTTGTCATAGTAGTCTCATGTCATATTAGTCTTCAGGTGTCATTTTAGTCCCATGGCATATTAGTCTTCCGTTGTTATATTAGTCCCATGTCATATTAGTCATCCGTTGTCATAGTAGTCTCATGTCATATTAGTCATCCGTTGTCATAGTAGTCTCATGT
>OU015492.1:231132881-231146795 GCA_907164885.2 Dolomedes plantarius
CCAGACATAAACGCGTCCGGTCGTCTGAAATAGGGTGAATGACGATTCAACTGACCATATTACCTGTTGCCACTGCTGTGGGGACCAGCCTTTGTGATATCTGCACCATTGGCGTCGCTTGAAAGCATTAGTTGCTGTCACCAAGGGTTTACGAATTGCCACTCTGCCATAAATATTCGCAGCATGAAATTCCCTTTTGACAGTTTTTGTTGAAACGGGGTCCTGGAGATGACTGTTCATTTCGGATGTTATCTCGGATAACGATTGCTTGTGCTTTCGGGCGACTATGCGCTTCAAGATCCGTCTATCCCTATCAGCAAGCTTGGACTTTCGGCCACTGTTGTGCTTTGAAGACGTCGTCTTACCCTCTTTCGTGTACGCTGTCATAACGGCTGATACCGTACTCCTTGCAAACCCCAAAAGGTTTGCTGTTTCCGTAACAGATGCTCCACTTAAACGCGCTCCAACTATCATTCCTCTTTGGAACTCTGACAGGTCTGACATTTCAACTTATCACAGACAGTTCGATAGAAGCATGCAACGTAGGTGACTGCTGTTGAGAGACTGATACCTTCCTCTTCACGCTCACTAGGTGGCAGACTTCTGTTGCAGGTGGCGCGGCTGTACTGCAGGTGTGAAATACGTCATACTTTTTCACAGGTGTTCGTATTATTTTGTACTCCATCTGTATATATATATATATATATATATATATATATATATATATATATATATATATATATATATATATATATATATATATATATATATATATCTATATCTATATATACAGAGGCTGTTCACACATTTTTTAGACGATGTATATTGTATTCACAAAACTAAATTACATAAAATTCTTGTGTTTTAAATGTTCTATTTGACATCCCTTATTCTGAACTATCTTTCGACACCGCAATCTCCAGGATAATAATGCCTTTTGAAGTGTCAGAAGAGGTATTCTATCCCATTCCTCCTGAACAGCTTTCCAGAGTCCTGTGAGGACGACGTTTGGATAATGCAGATTTTAAAAGTCAGAAAGCATAAAAATCCATAGGTGATACATCGGGAGATTTAGTAAGGGATATCAGTGAAGGGTATGGCCTTGATACCAGTTTTTTGTTCCATTTCTTTTAGGAAATTTACAGTGGACTTTGATGTGTGACTGCTAGCTTTGTCCTGATGGAGTCTCACAGATTGATGGCACTGTGGGTAAAGCGATGGTATTTCATTCAGAAAAATTGGCGATAAAATATTTTCCTGATAGTATTTGGAGTTAATCTTGACATTTTTTTCCACTCTCTTTATTTTTAACTTGCTATTATAAGAAAAACCAGAAACAATCATGAATCCCTTAGAAAAACTTTCTTTCGATTCTTTGAACCATGTACTTAAATTTTTTTCTCCCTTTTTATGATAATAAATGGCTCTTTTTTTGTTGCAGTCATTTAAATACACCCATGATTCATCTATTGTGACAATTGTTTTCCATTTTTCTTTGTGTTCTCATATAGAATTCTGCAGCGTGTCCTGCGTTCAGCGATATGATTTGGAAGAAGACGATGCACATTGCGTTTTTTCGCTTTCTTAAGATTTAAATCAACGTTTATCATTTTTTTTACAGTGGACACCGAGCATTTTAATGATTTTGCAACTGTCCTTTGACTAGGGGGATTTTCTTTTAACATTAAACAACGTACCTTTGCAATAGTCGAAGATGTCCGTTTTTTCCTTGGATACTTGTTTGGAATTTTCGTCCCACTCGAGGCTCCAATTTGACGTTTTTTTCCTTTCTTGTTGACGATATTACCTATCGACGCTTTAGATATCACAAAACCATGACTGTCACATCGTTTTTGAATAACGGAGTATGCATATTTCTCTTCGGAAAGAGCATAAATGTAGCCTTCGAACCTCTGCATTGTTAAAAACGCCATTTTGAATAAAAACAAAACTTTCAAGCCGTAGACGATAATTTTGACTTTTAAAAACATAGTACAATTGCAATTATTTCTTTTGCAGCAAACGATTTTTTATTGCCGCTTACCAAAATCGTCTAAAAAATGTGCGAACAGCCTCTGTATAATGTTAATATTTAACGACGTAGCGTTGTAAATGATAATCTTTGTAAATAAGTAATATTCATTAAATGTTAGTATCTATATAAATAAGCGAAATGTCTCTATGTATGTACAGTGGCGCACCCAGGATTCTTTCTTGGGGGGGGGGGAGATGAACGGATAAAAATATTTATAATACAAAATCAATATTCATAATGCAATTTCTATTTCTTTCTTGCCCCCCCCCCTGGGTGCGCCACTGTGTATGTATGTGTATATCGCATACATATCTACATTTCTTGACGAATCTGGTTGAAACTTCGTACACTTATGTTCTGAAGTCTTAGGATAATTTTAAGATAAGTTTGGAAACTTTAAAATAATTATAATAATTTTTAATTAATAAAAACCAGCAATTTTGAAGGGTGACAACAGTAAATGGACGCTGTTACATTTCCGAGAATTACCCCTATGTGTCTCGCTAACTTGCGATTGTTTACTTTCTGACATTTGCTAAATTGGTATATTACATATTGTGTTTGTACTTCAGAATGCTTAGTATACTGTAATTTATATTTTTATTAATTATATAATTCACAATGTAATTTTAAAAGCATAAAAATTAGTATATTTTAAAGCATTAGTTTACAGCTAGGCAATAACGTTTGAATGGATTTATTATTACAGAAAAAGAATCAATAATGTTTGAATGGATTGAGATCCCATTCAGTATTAAAACACAGCAAATCCGATAATTATTATAGAAAAAGTATGTACATGTATTTCATGCTCGGAATTCTTTCTCAAAACTAAATCGTCTGCTACGTTTCAATGCCACTTTCAGACCTTTCTTAATTATAATATACACGTATTTCAGGATTGTAATACTTTCTCAAAACTAAATCATATTCTATGTTTCAATGTCCCTTCAGTTATCATGCAATCTTCAATTACAATGCATGCATATGACTGCATGCATATGTGAGAAATGTATAGTGCATCTCTGCAGTAGTTTACCACATTCAACGTCTACTTTCCACGCTAACCAAGTCGGTCCGTCCGCGAGCTGTGACCCAACATGGCGGCGCGCTAAGTATGTTTGCCTTTCGGGTCCCCGCTCATTTAGAATCTTCATTAATTCGTTAGGTCAGTGAGCGATCGATCACCTCGGCTCCACAATGCGAGCCACGATGACAAAGAAACTAATCCCCCAAAGGGAACGGGAGGAAAAAAGAAAGAAATTGGCTGGAATTCAGATTGAATGGACCCGAGTCTAAGGAATTCTAAAATACAGACGAAACGGATTCCTCCCACGACGAATTCTAAAATTCCTCTCTCTCTCTCTCTCCCACCTTCTATTTAAATTGAATAAAACATTTTTTTTTCTTTTCATCCTTTATCGGGTCAGGTCTATAATCAAAGCAACACATTTTATTTTTCGATGAAAAAGGTTCTGTACGTGTAAATATAATGCACAAACAAACACAAACATACACACACACACATTATACACACCCAGATATATACATATATACATATAAACAATGAAGATTCTCTATGGTGGCCAGTCATGATTCCGAAAAAAGTGGACGCTTTGAGGGGTGGCCGCCGAAAAGAGGTTTCTTCTTTAACACTGGCTTTGTATAAAAGTCTTTAATCGGTTCTGAACACAATGGGGCCGTTTAGAGGGGTAGCTGATTAGATAAGTATATATATATACAGTCGAACCCCGTTATAGCTCACCTGGTATATAACGAACTCACGGATATAACGAACGAAAATTTTGGTCCCGCCGTTTTCCTATTGCACGTAATTTAATTAATAATGTGTCAGTTCAATGTCATCGATTTTAGTCTATTTAATTCATTAAAGATAATTTTTAATAGATTTTATCATTTTTTTAATACATCATAATTGAATACACATTGCAACTAATGAGTTATACATTTTGTGAACTCTAGCATTTTTCTCATCGGTTCGGATATAGCGAACAAAACCTTTGGTCCCTTGAAGTTCGTTTTAACGGATTTCGACTGTATATATATATATATATATATATATATATATATATATATATATATATATATACACACACACACACACACACACATATATATACAGTAACCACCGCTTATAGTGATCAGTGGTTATAAGAATCAACCGCTTATAAGAATCAATATCGCAAAAACAAAAACAAATGTGTTATTTCCATGTTATAATTTTCGCTTTAAAGAATGAATCCACCGGTTTTAAGAATCAATTTACAGTCTTCGCTTCTTTCATTTTTTTAAAAAAGGCCACTTAAACCCTCAAATGGAAGTTCTTTCTTTACTTTTTGATTAGAAAGACTGATAAGACATTGATATGGAAAACAGTCGTAAATTGCATCCTTTTCTTTGTTATAAATCACATCATAGTTTCCCCGTAAACGCTTTAGCTGAACCCTGTCCCAGTGGCATCTCCGCCTTTTCAGGTCAGAGTTCCCTTTTTCCACTGACGAACAAAGACAGGGACTCTTATTTTCGCACCCCCACTTCTGGTTGTGGCTCTCTTGACCCTGCAACACATAAATTTTTCGGCGAAGTTTCCACTATCACCTAGGCGATCGTGACATTAGTAGTTTCAGTACGTTATCAAACTGTGAAACGTAAGCTTTAAGGTGAATTTTCGTCTGAGACTGTAATAAGCATACGTCGCCAGTGTTCACTTTAGTTTTCTAACAAAATTGCCGATTAGTGTTATAACTTTTTGATAATCGAATTGAAAAATGATAAAAATAAGGAAAATTCTTATGTAGTTTTTCTGAAAAACAGAACTCTTTTTGTAAAACAAAATTACGAGAAAACAATTTTCGTGCTACGGAAGGTTGACTTACCCGATGGAAAGTTAAAAACAATTGTTTAAAAAAAAATTACGGTGAAAAGCAAAATGCGGATACGAAATCAGCTCAAAACTGGCTCCCTGATTGCTTGTCTGCAATAATGAAAAACTACGCCCCACACCAAATTTTTAATACAGATGAGACTGGACTTTATTTTAGAGCGATGCCAGATCGAATGATATTTAAAACAGATTTATTTTCTGTTGGTAAAAAACAAAAAAAATGCGTTACAGTTCTTTTGACAACAAATATGACTGGGAGCGTTAAGAAAACGCCATCGGTTACAGACAAGAGTAAATCTCCGCGATGCTTTACGAAATTAAAAACCCTTCCCGTGTCTTACGAAAATTCAAAAAAAGACTTGGATATGTAGCAGGATCTTCACTAACTTCCTTCTGAAGTGGGATCAGAGGCTAAGTGGGAAAGAAAAAAATTGTTTGATTTTGGACGACTGTCCGGATCATACTGTTGTAAAGCTCACAAATATAGAGCTTTGTTTTTTGCCACCGAATACCACATCAGTAATACAACCCCTTGATCAAGGGATCATAAAAACTTTTAAATCGCTCTGACTTGCAGCAAAGAATTGTTGACGCAATCGATGAAGGAAAAGGACCTGCATTAGAAATATAGGGTAGGTGGGGGCAAAGGTTTGCAGTTTTGAGTTTTGGGTTTCTTACGGGCCTCATTTAGATCCTATCGCTCCAAAAAGTCACTTGTATTGTAGTTGGGTCTCTACCTTCTATAAAATAATGAATTTTTTCCCGAAATATTTAGTCACCAAATTTTTAATTTTACCAAAAGACCTGTTTGCGAACCTTTGCCCCACTCGTTGGTTTCTTACAGGATAGGCATCGAAAATCACAAAAAGAGTTGTCTAAATAATTTTATTTCACATTTTGTAATCTTTTTAAAGGTGTTACATATATAGAAAATCACAAATTGAACAGGTTAATCTCAATAAATTTTTTCTTAAACTAAATAACTTCAAAATGATATATCAACTATTAACACAGAAAGTTGAATCTAACAAAGAAATTCACAAAATGAAAAGGGGTTAATCTCAATAATTTTTTTCTTAAACTAAAGAACTTCCAATTAAAATATTAACTATTAACACTATCGTTATATCATATCTTAGGCTTTACTCATTCTTTTAAAACCCGTAAAATTTAAGCAAATTAAGGGGATGGGGGACATTACAAAGCAATTTTTGAAATTTTTACCTCAGAGATATGAAATTGGGCATAAATAATCATTAAAGTAAAACTATTTCAAACACCTTATAAAATTTTATAAATATTTTAAATTTTATTTTTTATATTTAAAAAATTGAAATTTTTATTATGTTTTTTAATATGCTCCTTGCGATCCAATTTTTAACCTTATCCTTAATTTTGCATTTAGATTGCTTATACATTTTGATCAGGGTTATCTTTTGATTTGTGCTTTCGTTGAATAATTAATTTTTAGGAAATATTTTTATGCTTGTACTCTGAATTCTCGTGAAATTTTTGTATTTTTCCACGCTTAAGTTAAACTTTGATAATCTGAATGATGTCTAAACCTGAAATGGATACATAACTTTATTTTAATGTATAAGAGGAGTCTTTGTAATAAATTTTATAAAATTTCGTCAAAAATTGTGACGCAAGGAGCCTTTCAAAGACTTGCAAATCTGGAAATTACTCATTTAGAGTTTTTTTCCCTAACCAGACCTTCGAAGCTTATAATGTCTTGTAACAACATTTAATTCCTTTATCTTGTAAAATAGGTCTTTGTTCAAAGCTATTTTATTTTTGTGTTGTACTAATTTTTTTTTTATTTATGGATTTTCAAGCATTTTACAAAAAATTTTCTGATTAATAACAGGCAGTTTTTATCAAAAACCCTAATTTTTTTTCAAATTACAAAAATGTGAATTCCCATTAATAATAAAAGACGTTGTTAATAAGGATTCCTAAAGAAAAGAGGACATGAAACAAATGTTAATAGTTAGAGCGGCAAAGGTTTGCAGATGGGGCAAAGGTTTGCAGATGGGGCAAAGGTTTGCACTGCGAACCTTTACCCCATGACTCCTGCAAACCTTTACCCCATTTCGTGCTGGTTCTGTTTCTGCAGAATGGACGCCACTGTATTTGAGTTAACCCAAAACTTAAGGTAGGATTTGAAAGGTTATTTACTACCCTAACATGCGAAAATAAGCCCAAAACAGTTCGTGAGTTTGAGTGATGCTCAAAATTTCTCAAAAGTTGCAAAAAATTACATTAAAAGAGACGAAAATAAAATTACCTCATTTTCTCTGCAAAAGGGGGTCTTAACTCCAACATTTTTTACGAGGCAACTGACTGGAAGTAGAGGAATGCATTGCCTACCCTATTCTTCCTAAAACTCTTCCCGGTCATTTTAAAATGTATGTGCGAACCTTTGCCTCATGCGAACCTTTGCCCCCACCTACCCTACTAAGTAAAAAAATCACTTTGCTTGATGATATACATATGATTGCAAGTGCCTGGAGAAGAGTTTCAAATCACTGTATTGTTAATTGCTTCCGTAAAGCAGAATTTTTTTTGGGAGACTGATGACTCATTAAGTCAAGAAGAAACTGATTCTGTTGAGGAATCACTCTGACAGTTGGTTGGAATCAACCTAAACCTACAGATTTTGGAAGAAAAGACAGAAGATGAAATCGTCAAAGACATTTAAAAAACTGTCAATCAAGCTGAGGACAAGGATGAAATGAATGACGTATTCCCAGAAAAACCACCACCAGCAAAAGAAGCCAGAGAAGCTCTAAGTATTCTTAGAAAGACTCTTGAATATAGACGAGCTTCTGAAGACATTTACAGGACTTTTCATGATATTGAAAGAGGTGTAAACAGCCTCCTGAAAAATTCATTACGTCAAACAACCATCGAGAACTTTTTCTTGCACCCTTCCTGTATTTGAAATTTTGAAACCGTTTAGCAGGTATGTTGTTACAAATGTAATATTTTTTCTTCTCTTACTATAATCATGTGTATCTACTTATAGGTCTAGAAATTAATTTGTATTTTTAAAGTGATAAAAAATAATTTTAATAAAAGATAGTTAACGTAAATTAAAGAATATTTAAGGGTTATATGTACAGGGTGGGCGAAAAGTCCTTGACACATTTCAGAAAATAATATATAAAATAGAAATTGCCATAAAAGAGTTCAGTTTGCTGTCACTACTTTAATAGAATGTTAAGTTTTTTTATCAACAGAAAATTTCGAACTGCTGCCAAAAGAGGGCGCCACAGGACCAAAAGTCCATAGAATGACATTTTATATGAAAAACTTTTTAATAGTTACCCTTACAGAACAAGTTCCTTGTTACCAAATTTCGATATGGGCATCTTTCGTAGCTCGTGTCACATCTAGATGTCACGTCTAGCTCGTGTGACTTCGATGATCCGTGTCTTGAGCTGTGTAATGTCGGTCATTTTCGAAACGAAGACTTTGTCCTTGACATATCCCCACAAGAAAAAATCAAGCGGAAATCAGTTAAATCTGGAGACCTAGGTGGCCATACTAGTGGACCATCTCGTCCAATCCATCGCTGAGGGAATTGTGTATCGAGGTAGCTCAAATGTGTCAAGAACTTTTCGCCCACCCTATATATGGGCGTGCATGTATGTGCGTGTGACCCCAAAAACCTAAATTTCGGCTATAAGAATCAACTACTTATAAGAATCAAAAACAGTAATAACAAACGTGATTCTTATAAGCGGAAATCACTGTATATATATATACAGGTTGTTATCAAAATAATGGAAACACCTATCAGTGTTAGTGGTGTTTATGAATGTGCTTCGTATTCCTTAAAAAACAAGTCTGGCCATCGATATTGTTTTATATAATATAGTTTATGTATTATTCTAGCGTCAGGTAGCAGTAATGAAGCTAAGGGCATCGTGCGTTTGGGGGGAACAGGGTAAAATGTCAAACCTTGCAGACCTAGTGAAAAGGGCAAATTGTTGGAGCGGGTTTAAATTGGATATCTGTTACTGCAACCCCCAGGCTAATGGATGCTTTTCGAGCTATGGTATCGAAAGGTCATGTTATCATACAGAGTGCACGGAAAAACATCCCTATGCCAAACAGAAGAGTGGACGAAAGGAAGAGCTGAGTGAAAGAGACGGACGAGGTATTGAAGCGGATTGTGACACGAAGAAAGAAAACAACTGCAACCAAAATGACCGAAGCGCTCAATTGGCATCTGCATGTTCTGGCATCAACCATGAGAGGTAGAAGGGAACTTCACAAACAAAGCATTTACGGAAGAGCAGTTATTCCCGGGCCACTCGTAATAGATGCCAATACAAAATATCGTCCACAATGGAGCCACGTGCGCAAATCCTGGTCGAGAAATATGTCGAAAAATGGCATTTGGTCCGACTAATTATTATTGACATTGTTCATCACAACAGGACGTGCGCATGTCTGGAGAACGCCTACACAAGCGTGAGATTCTGGCTGTCTCATCTCAACTATCAATCATGGAGGTGGATCTATCATGGTTTGGGATGGCATCTCATGGTTTTCTTCAGGCCCTACGGTAACTCTAAAAGGGAGATTGAATGAGAAGGACTATGTCGAAATTTTAGATCACTAGTCCATTCAATGTTGCACACATTGTTTCTTGCAGGATATGGCATTCTCCGGTATGATAATCCCCCCTATACATACATCTAAATGTATCAAGTATTGGTTTGAAGAGCTTGAAAAAGATGTCAAATATCTTATCTGGCCCTGTACAATCCCGCCGACTATACATCATCCAAACACTGTGGTTTGTAGATAGATAAAGGTACCGATATCCACCTCGGCATCTCTTTAGGAACTTTCATGATTTTTCCTGAAGAATGGTATAATATATTCTTAACCACTATTCATGACTTGTATAATCCAATTTCAAGGTGAATCAGGTGGAATTACACGACAAATGTGATCCTGCCCCGTATTAATAAAGGTTTTTATGTTATTTCTCAGTGTTTCCACTATTTTGATAACCACCTGTGTATATTATATATATACAGTAACCACCGCTTATAGTGATCAGTGGTTATAAGAATCAACCGTTTATGAGAATCAATATCGCAAAAACAAAAGCAAATGTATTATTTCCATCTTAAAATTTTCGCTTTAAAAAAATCAATCCATCGGTTTTAAGAATCAGCTTAAACTGTTCGATTTCCTTTAATTTTTCAAAAAAAGCTACTTAAACTCCTAAAAGTTCTTTCTTTATTTTTTAAAAGAAGGACTAAAAGAATACAGTCTTAAAATGCATCCCTTTCTTTGTTAGACGTAATATAATAGTTTCCCCTTAAATGCTTTAGCTAAACACTGTCCTATTAGCTTGACCCAGGAGCATCTTACTCGACCGGGTCCGATTTCACTTTTCTCTACTGACAAACAAAGACAGGGACTCTTTTTTTTTTCCGCCTCCCATTTCCTGGTTGTTGCTTCCTAGACTCTGAAACACACAAATCTTCGGCGACGTGTCCACTATCACTTCGGTAAACGTGACATTAGTAGATTCAGCACGTTATCAAACCGTGAAACATAAGCTAGAAGGTGAATCTTCGTCTGAGACTATTGGTATTGAAAGAGTTATAAACAGCCTCCCGAAAACTTCATTACGTCAAGCTACCGTAGAAAACCTTTTCTTGCACCCTTCCTGTAGTTGAAATGTTAAAACTGTTAAGCAGGCATGTTGTTACAAATATTAGATTTTTTTTCTTCTCTTACTATAATCATGTGTATCTACTTATAGATCTAGAAATTAAGTTGTATTTTTAAAATTATTAAAAATAATTTTAATAAAAGATAATTAACGTAAATTAAAGAGTATTTAATGGAAAATTATCTCATATATGTATATATACGTGTTTGTGTATGTTCCTGTCCAAAAACCTAAATTTCGGCTATAAGAATCAAAAACACCAATAACAAACGTGATTCTTATAAGCGGAAATCACTGTATATACAGGGTGTCCATAATTAAAGTCCCACTTTCAAAAGCCTACAAAAAAAAAAAGAACCACTGGTCAGAATGACTTCAAATTTGAACTGAATATACTGGAAGAAGGGGAAAACGATTTGGCATAATAGAAAAAAAGTTCCAAAATGTATCAAAAGATGGCGCTGTAACATTTTGGTACATTTTTTTCTGTTTTGCCAAATCGTTTCCCCCTTCTTCCAGTATATTCAGTTCAAATTTGAAGTCATTCTGACCAGTGGTTCTTTTTTTGCAGCCTTTTGAAAGTGGGACTTTAATTATGGGCACCCTGTATATATATATATATATATATATATATATATATATATATATATATATATATATATATATATATATATATATATATATATATATGTATATATATATATATATATATATATATATATATATATATGTATATATATATATATATATATATATATATATATGTATATATATATATATATATATATGTATATATATATATATATATATGTATGTATATATATATATATGTATATATGTATATATATGTATATATATATATATATATATATATATATATATATATATATATATATATATATGTATATAAATATATATATATATATATATATATATATATATATATGTATATAATATATATATATATATATATATATATATATATATATATATATATATATATATATATATATATATATATATATATATATACAGTCGATTTGGGTCAATCGGACGACATCGAGACGCGATCCTTTTGGTCCTAATAACCGGCTGGTACGATTATGCGAACATGCCCTGTGTTACAAGACGGGAAGAGATTAATATAAGTGCAGTGTGTTAGATTTTTTTAAAAAACATATTATGTTTCCAACGTAACTATGAAAGGACCTAAAAGAATAATTTTATCGTTAGCAAACATATTGCCAAGCTAGCTCCTTAGTTCCTATTTCTACCCTGTTCTTCTTTATGACGATGTGTTAATCGCGCCACACAAATATTGAATCTTAGTGGCTTTTTGAAGAGTTCATTGTTTAGGGCGTTTCGCCGTGGACACATTTACTGACAGCTTTTATTCTTCCCGCGTCACAACGAATCCGCCAGTCCAGCAAACACGCCATTAAGCGCAGTAATTGTCGCCGTAATTAAGCGAGAACGCATTCCGGGACACAATAAAGGTGTAATTACCTTCACTTACTTTTAGGACTCATCAAAATTATTGAAAGATGTGAAATTGCAAATTGTCTCGTCAGCTGATGGAACTGGGCGACGTATTGCTAAAACTAATCCGTAA
Organism: Dolomedes plantarius; assembly: GCA_907164885.2. Taxonomy (NCBI): domain Eukaryota; kingdom Metazoa; phylum Arthropoda; class Arachnida; order Araneae; family Dolomedidae; genus Dolomedes; species Dolomedes plantarius. Next base: position 231,145,141 of record OU015492.1, read on the forward strand.
TCTCTTCCTCGAATGTTATGGTTGGGAATTATTAGCGATGGTTTTAGCGAAAGGTGGGCACTCACAGATTGTTTGGCGCCGTTATGTTACGCAATTTTATTGGCGACAAATGCTGCTTTTAATTGACAATTAACAACGCTGTCGAGTTGCAAAACTGCAGTGACAGTGAAACAAGTCTATTACTTTTCTCTAATATTACGTTCAAGTTTAGTCCTTCAATATTGTGTAGAATATTATATATACTATATATATATATATATATATATATATATATATATATATATATATATATATATATATATATATATATATATGTATATATATATATATATATATATATATATATATATATATATACATACATACATACATACATATATATATATATATATTTATATATATATATATATATATATATATATATATATATATATATATATATATATATATATATATATATATACATACATACATACATACATACATACATATATATATATATATTTATATATATATATATATATATATATATATATTTATATATATATGTACATACATACATATTATATATATATATACATACATACATACATACATATATATATATATATATATATATATATATATATATATATATATATATACAGGGTGGCTAATAAATACTGTGACAAATATCGAATCATTTAATTACACACAGATGAAATAGAAAATGGAAAATACAACAATATTATGAACATTATACATGAAAGTTTACCATGAAATAATTTTACTCGAATCGACCGCCATTTTTATCGATTACAAAAAGATAATCTCTTACGCAACTGTCCTATTGCGGCACGAATCATTTTATGAGGTAATTTGTCCCATTCACTCCGTATGGAAGCTTTGAGGGAGTCCAAACAAACGAAAAACAAACAATGTAATAAAAATAGTGCCACGTCAAATGACGTCAGTTTTCTCGTGGTTAAGGAAATCCATTTATAATGTTTTATTTTCCAGACAGGGCCGGACATAACAACTAAGATCTCCCAGTACCGCAATTTAGACGGAGTATTCTCAGGGGCGATGCCTGAAGGGTTCGTACCATCCTCCCACCCCTACAAATCCCACAGATCTACGGATTTAATTCGCCCAAACCTCGCGTACACACTTGAGCATTCAGCGGGGCTTGGGGGGCGTCCATTAATTACGTGACGCTTTTTTTTTGGGGGGGGCGGGGGGTCGAGCCGAATCTCACCCAGTCTCACGTGGGGGAGAGGGGGGGGCTCGGCATACATCACGTAATTTTTTTTCCGCAAGAAACAGTGTAAAATTGCGAGAAAACTGGGTTATATTAAGTAAAACATGTTTCTACACAAAGATATGGCTAAATCCTACACAATAGTTCCAGTAGTCACTCTCGAGACCACACACGAGTCCCCGTGGACTGAATTAGAATGAATATTGTTTTACGAATTTCAGTAGGTCCCATTTAAGTATTTTATTGTTCGATTTTCTCACTGCGATTCTAGACTACGTTCTTAGTAGTCTTAAATACTAGTCTTAACTAGTCTTAAATAAAAGTAATTAAGCAAATTATGTTTTTTTAAACAAATCCGACACAATCAAGCACAGATTAACGTATTGACACTTAAAATACGCATTTTGATAAATCT
>OU015492.1:231147295-231159795 GCA_907164885.2 Dolomedes plantarius
TCACACCCAAAGGCGGCATCGGGGGGGGGGGAGATCGTACCCTCTGCCACCCTCTCTGACCTCATAGAGGGGCTTTCCGGTCTACGAATTTAATTTGCCCCTATCTCACTTAGACGCGGAGGTATTTAACGGCGCTCCTCGGGATTCGATCCGAGCACCCTCAGAACCGCAAGCTACCTCGAGCCAAACTTTTTGGGTATACATTTATATTACATAATAACAATAAAAAAAAGTCTCGCTTACTATCTGCGCTTGTGTTTGGTAAAACCGTTTCGCACCTCATTTAACAATATCATATAATTTTTTTACATATAAAAATATGAAGTATGTAATAAAAATGTATGAAATATGTAATAAAAATTGTATGAAATATGTAATAAAAATATGTAACTTTAGAAAATTTAAAGCATTTTTAAAATTAAGATTCGATATGTGAATCTGGCATGCATGATACCTGAATAAAATGAGGGTGGACTGTATTCGAAAACAATAACCACTTTTGTTGAAGCAAGATATTGCGGTATTGACGCGCTGCAAGTGCCTTGGCGGTTGACAAACAATTATATGATTGCGCTATGACGTGCTGCAAGTGCCTTGACGGCTGATAAACAATTTTATGAATGTGCTATGACGCGCTGCAAGTGCCTTGGCTGTAATAAAAAATTATACGAATGCGCTATGACGCGCTGCAAGTGCCTTGGCAGCTGATAAACAATTATATGAATGCGCTATGACGCGTGGCAAGTGCCTTGGCTGCTTATCAACTACTATACGAATGCGCTATGACGCGCTGCAAGTGCCTTGGCTGATGATAAACAATTATATGAATGCGCTATGACGCGTTGCAAGTGCCTTGGCTGCTTATCAACTACTATACGAATGCGCTATGACGCGCTGCAAGTGCCTTGGCGGCTTATCAACGACTATACGAAAGCGCTATGACGCGCTGCAACTGCCTTGGCGGTTTATCAACGACTATACTAATGCGCTATGACGCACTGCAACTGCCTTGGCGGCTTATCAACGACTAACTAGTTCATGGAGTAGGGCAACAGAGGGCGCCCTTATTGCGGGGGTGCTCAGGGCGTGCCGTGAAAGAAGACAGGTGGCACCAACAATATGACATAAGTTTCCTTCGAACTATCCGCGTCCAATCCAGGGTTTCCGGAGTCCTATTTCAACAAGTAATACGATTAATTAATCTCTTCTTCGCTATAAACCTTCGCACAATGAACATGTTGCTAAGAACCGACCTTTTAATCGCTTTTTATCCATCGCTGTCAGCCGGAAGATTTCCTGTCGATATTTTAGGATTATAGAGTTTTAACAGTGATTAATAAATAACATTTTCAAAGCGTTAAGCTTTCTTATAAATAAAAGAAGAAAGAAAAGATACAAAGCCCCATTTTTTCTTAACATTCTTCAACGTTTCATTTACCACATTGGGAAGAGGTTCTTTCTACAGTCAGGTGACTGACGAAATATAGAAATAAAGGTTTGTGTAGTGTGTGGTAGGAATGTGTTACCCGTTCAGCGGGCGCGACAATTTTTGGAACACCGGCAGGCGCGCGTGGCACAAAGTGCAACGTCTCTTTCGACCTCGATCATTCTTTTCGTAATAAACTTTTTTTTTTTTTTCAAATTGAAAATAATAATTCTGCTTTTTATGACAACATATAAAATGTCGATAATAATGAGATATATTTATGATTAAAGTCAAAAGAATGCAGTTACAATCGCCGTATTTCGAAACTGTCCGGTTTATTGGATCTAAGGACAACTCGCGAATGGATTCCTATTATGTCCAAAAACCTAAAAAAAAACAATGAGAGAGTCCATCTTCGTGATATGCGGGATATCGTGTAACAGCTGCTCATTGGATCGACTACATCGACTCCTGATTTTGTCGTATTGTAATCCAGTATAATCGTCGGTTTACCACGGTTCAATCACGACTGACAATGAATGAAAATGAATACATGGGTCAGCAAATCAGACATGCATTAGAAAGGGTGTAGGGTACTTTAGGATTATTCCGTCGACCTGTCAATGCTCGCGAAAATACGCAAATCCTTTGGCGCCATCATAATGAAAAGCAATTTCCAAAATAAACATTCTAAACACATTAAATTTATTATTAATACAATAATATTATTAAAACACATTATTAATAAAATAAATCAAAACAAAGTAAAAACCTCTATTTTTTTTATAATTACACATTGAGTTATTCATGAATCTAACCATATATATTATTATCAATCAATTCGGCGGCCAAAAGTCCTTGATGGCTTTTAAAGCGCAAACAAACAAGTCATTATCCTTGTGCAGTCGCCATTCACGCACATTTTCTTAGAAGAAATGATTCCATACTCTTGAAAATATGGCACTGCACTCTCTTCGGTGCTAGGCAAATTCTAAATTCGGATCATTTTGCAGCAGAGTAAAGAAAACAGTATATTTCAACACGCTAAAGAACACTAACTCGCGTAGTCAAGGATTACACAGTAAATGTGATAAAATTTGCGGTTATTGGCGCAAAAGCTACCTTTTGGTGATAATATCGGGTTTGGCGAAAAGGAATCGGGTTTGGCGAAAATGGTCGACGGGATAATCCCAAAGTACCGGGTGTAGCTATAAATAGAAAATGCTTAGAGGTTTCAACGCTCACATGTAAGAACAAACCGTTCAAAATGACGAAAATGTTGCACTCTGTACACGGGCGCGACCGCTGAAGGGTTAGAGACGGTCCTTTAGTTTCCAAACGCAGTCAGAATCTGGCTGTTTACAACAGAACAATTCAAAAGGATGGTAATAAAGCTCCGATGTTTTCCTCAAGAAGATTTGTAGGCAAAAAAACAACAACAACAACTCAATATTGAAGATCGAAAGGCCAAAACAACAGGTCTGGGAACGTGATACTAGATTATTCATATTTTTAGGTGATTCAGGGCCTGTTCACATAGGAGTCCGTTGCGTTGCGTTAAGGAAAACATGACGTCGAGACGAAAATAAACCAATCATAGGCCTCCAAACGATTAGCAATGAAATTTTTAACGCCTATGATTGGTTTATTTTCGTCTCAACGTCATCTTTTCCTTAACGCTACGCAACGGACTCCTATGTGAACAGGCCCAAACACATATTTCAAAAAGAAAAATATTAAATGCTGTTTGGAATGTTGTTATGTCAGACTGAACCTTTATCGTTCTGTAAGTAATAAAAATAGCGCATTTCTTGTGTGGCTACTGAATTATCGGCCGCCTAAAATTGCAGACTCTTGAGTTAAAAATAATATTGTATTGAATCCCCCATCCTAAGTGGTCTAGAATATGAAAACTTTCAACTGATTATCATATTTATAGCCGTATATTTACTCTTAATTATTCAAAATTGTCGATCATTAGCTCCTTTGATAATGCAGTCTAGCGTATCGTTCCCCTCATCGACTCCGCTCGAACGACCAGAGCACTTCAACCTATGATTAGATAATGCTCAAAGCTCTCTAATAAGGTAATTATGGCGATAAATGTTATAAGAATCCCCAGGAGAAACTATTTATTTTCTTATCTTCGCGGACATTAATTTTAGAGGCATGGCCAGCTCAGATTAGAATTTAAAATCTCAATGCGAAGTTTTTCCTCGTACAAAGTCACTCAGGTAATCACTGAACTTAAAAGAACGTGATAAATGCTTTGAAACAAATATATCATCGCATCTAGAGTGGCATCTAGTATTTTTGAGAATCTCAAAAAAAAAAAAACTTTCTTTTATAAAAATAAATGGACTGCGGTGTCATTTGATACTGCAATATTTTCGAGAAATATCATAAACACAAACGCAGTTTGTTATTAATGTTTTAGGATTCATTTTAAAGTGTCTGCTTATTCTAGAACTAGCTGAATAACCCGCTCTTCTCTACGGAGTACATTCAAATTAAACACAACGGTCAATGTATGCAATTAATTTGTATGTTTAGTATCCATAAAACATACTATTTTGAATTAAATTCTTAAAAAACTTCCATGTCAATGAGTCTAATGGTTAAATTTTATCTTCTACCGCATTTAATATATTTTTTTGTCAATTTATTTCGTTGTTATGTACGTGATGCAAAATTAATTTAAAGTACCAGATAAAGAGAAGAAATCGCGTCTTTAGCATTTAATTAATTAAATTCTAAAAATGAATCTTTAATAATTACAAGATAAAAAGAACTTTTTATATACCACGTTTATAAATTTTCTGTTGAATCATATAAACTTGACGATTCTACGTATTAATAAATGCTTTTTTGAAATTTTTTTGGTGAATTATCCCATCCACTTGAAAGAAAATGAAGTTCATTGGAAGTTAACTCGCTTTTAACTTTTCGTTCCCGTCCCGGCCGATAGATGGCTGCACCAGTCTGCAAAACAAAATTAACTGAAAAAGAATTCAATTCTGCTTAAAGATGACTAAAAGTATGAAAAGAATGCATTGTCATCGTGTCCTGAGCTATTCTAAAATTTTCAAATGTCTAGCTAGTCGGGAAGTTAGTTAAAAATCGATTGCAAGATTTGTACTGGACAAACACACAAACAAACAAACAAACAAGAAAGCGAGTTAATAAAAACATGGTAAAAAATTCTCCCAAAAATCAGAAAAGGGAGGTAAAGATTCGAAAAAGATTTCATTTTTAAAGGAATTTTTAGGATCTTTCTCGTGATATAAATTTGATAACCCTCAGATTATTATTTTAAATGCAAACTTTAAATAATGTTACAAAAGCAGCTTAAAACTACATAATTGCAAGATAAAAAGAACTTTTTATACACTATGTTTTTAAATTTTCTGTTGAATCATATAAACTTGACAATTCTATGTATTAATAAATACTTTTCTAAAAATTTTTTTGATGAATTATCCCATTCACTTGAAAGAAAATGAAGTTAATTGGAAGTTAACTCGCATTTGACTTGTTTGACTTGTTGCATTTGACTAGTTCCCTTTCCGGCCAATAGATGGCTGCACCAGTCTACAAAACAAAATTAACTGAAAATAACTGAAAATGGATTCAATTCTGCCTAAAGATGGCTAAAAGTATTAAAAAAATGCATTGTCATCGTGTTCCGAGCTTTTCTAAAAGTTTCAAATGTCTAGCTAGTCGGGAAGTTAGTTAAAAATGGATTGCAAGATTTGTACGGGACAAACACACACAAACAAAGAAGAAAGCAAGTTAATAAAAGCATGGTAAAAAATATGATTCATTTTTTCAGCGAGGCAGATTTTATTCAAATCTTTGTGTACTGTGTACCCGTGCGACCCTTTCGCATGCGAGTAAAATACGATAAATTTTATAGCGATGGTGGGTGGTTTGCAGTAGGTTGAAAAATGAACCGCTTCATTCGTAGCCATTGTTTATTTGTGGTGTGTAACGATAATAGAAAACCGATTACGAAACGCCTTCGGACACATTAGGGGGTGTCCATTAATTACGCGAGGCGATATTTCGACCCCCCTCCCCCCCTAATCTCACGTGAGATTTTCAAAATACGTATTTTTAGTGTAAATACGTTAATCTGTGCTCGATTGCGTTGGATTTATTTATCGCGTCGGATTTATTAAACATAATTTGCTTAATTATTTTTTATCACAGTGAGAAAATCGAACAATAAAATACTTAAATAGGAACTACTAAAATTCGTAAAAGAATATTCATTCTAATTCTGCCCTCGGGGACTCGTGTGTGGTCTCGAGAGTGACTACTGGAACTATTGTGTATGATTTAGCCATATTTTAGTGTAGAAACATGTTTTAATTAATATAACCCAGTTTTCGCGCAATTTTACACTGTTTCTTGCGGAAAAAAAATTACTTGATATTTGCCGAGACCCCCCTCTCCCCCACGTGAGACTGGGGGAGATCCGGCTCGACTCCTCCCCCCCCCCCGATAAAAGCCTCACGCAATTAATGGACGCCCCCTTATGGGAGTTGAAGCACGACACAAAACAGGGGAACGTGAGATATGTACACGTCAAAACACCTCTGTAGACAATATTAAAAGTTAAATGTGACACAAACTCGTGGAAAATGTGATGTTTACATTACAAAACCTCTTTGTGCACACTATTTGACCTTTGCCGTTTCGACGCATCCAGGGAAAGAACTTTAGGGCCAAAAGTCAATTTTTCACTTCGATTTTGAAACAATCAATACAATGCGTCATTCTGAATTAACAATTCGTCAGAAGCGGAGGACTTAGCCTTTAAAATGGTACCTCATTTATCGATTTGGGTTGAGTATGAAGGGAGAGGAAGGGATCGTCACAAATAAATCACCTCCTAGAAATAATATACGTGGTTTTTCCATGCAAAAAGAATAATCTACACCTACGCGGATGTTGCCAATAAAGAAACCCACGAACGAAATCACAGAATGATAATAAAAGCAAACGATTTTTAAAATTTAAATGTTCAATGCGATTGAAAATGGTAAAAAAAAAAAAAAAGCTAGCGTGCGCGCCCTCTAGGGTAAGAAAATTTTTTTAATAATGTTTGTACTTCGATTTTCAAACAAACAATAAGTTGTGTCATTCTAAATTAACAATTCGCACGAAGCGGACTTCTTAATCTTTAAAATGGTACCTCATTTGTCAATTTTGGTTAAGTATGAAGGGGGAAAAAAGGGATAAAAAAAACACCTTTTAGAAATAATATATATAGATTCTACCATCTTAATTGAGTTAAGTGAATTAGTAAATTGGACAAATAGTTAAGCTTATTCTTTCAACCACTCTCGTATTCATCGATCCTTTTGTAAATTGAAAATAACCTTTCAATTGTATGTATCAAGTATTATTTCAAAAACCCTAACAATGTACTATATTAACCGGATAATTATTCATAGACAACAAACATTACCAAACGCTTTACTTCAAAAATCTGAAAGCTGTTTCTAGTTATTATATTGTTACAACGGGATCGGCGATTGAATGGACTTCGAATGAGACAGAATAAAGACAAAGATTAATTTACTAGAAGCCGGAATACTACAACTTATAGATCGTCAGAAACTGACTACAGTGCTTCTAACACAATATCTAGATCACAGAAGTACGGAAAAACTCAACACAAAAGACGCGGTACGGAGTCGCACTTATCGCGGCATAAATCTGAACAATTCTCCGAAAAAAAATTCACAGCTAACAGCGGCGCTTTTGAGCAAGCTTCAAGCACAATTCAAAACTGAAATCTGTGCTCTTAACTCTGTATCGAGGATGTATCGAGAGTCTGGGGATTTCTAAAATGTTCCAGAAAATGCTCGGAAAAATCGCCAAGTTTGACGCCAAGTTGCCAAATTTGGCGATATGTCGTCAAACTTGGAGCCATAAAAATGAGTCACCAAAAAGGCAATATCTCGCCAATTTGGCGAGATACCATAGAAACCCTGCGTAAAATGCATGGTACAGCAGAAATTTAGCTAATACGACTATTTCATGGAACAAACGATAATAATGCATTATTTTACAAGCAGAATAACTATTTTAACGCCAATTTAAGCTAAAGACATTCATTAATTTATGAAGTTTGTAACAATATATTTTACTTCAATGCCTGAGTGTACTAGATCTTGCACTTCCCGAGAACAAATCCCTTTTACTGTTACTGTCTCTGAAAAATATGCCAGTCGTACAGTTATGTTACTCTCTCGAGATAGTGCCGTCGTTTGCTCTGATTTTATTTTTAACAGTCATTATCTATATATATAAAACAGTTCCGTAACTGACTGACTGACTGATTGACTGACTGACATACAACGCACAGACCAAACCGCTAGACCTAAAGGGCTGACATTTTGCATGGCGATTCTTCTTATAGTGCAGGGATGCACTAAGAAAGATTTTTGAAAAATTCTTCTTAGATTTTTTTAAAATTAAATTTTTAAGCTGTTTTAGTAACTTTTTTTAAGTTTGCATTTAAAATAATAATTTAAGGGTTATAAAATTTATATCACGAGAAAGATCCTAAAAATTCCTTTAAAATGAAATCTTTTTCGAACCTTTAACTCCATTTTCTGATTTTGGGTGAATTTTTAAAGATTCAGTTTTAGAATTTAATTTATTAAATGCTGATCACGTAATTGCTTTTTCTGGTACTTTAAATAAATTTATCGTCACGTGCATAACAACGAAATAGACAAAAAGATACTTTTTTTTCTTTCTAATGCGGCAGACGATTGGACATTATCAAAAAATATTAAAATACAGTAAAAGATAAGTTCCTCAAACTGTACTACATTAACAGTACTATATTCTTTAGTATGTTATACAGAGGCTGTTCGCGCATTTTTTAGACGATTTTAGTAAGCGGAAATAAAAAATCGTTTGCTGCAAAAGAAATAATTGCAATTGTACTATGTTTTTAAAAGTCAAAATTATCGTCTGCGGCTTGAAAGCGGCTTTTATTAAAAATGGCGTTTTTTACAAAGCAGTGGTTCGAAGGCTACACTTATGCTCTTTCCGAAGAGAAATATGCATACTCCGTTATCCAAAAACGATGTGAGAGTCATGGTTTTGTGATATCTAAAGCGTCGATAGGTAATATCGTCAACAAGAAAGGAAAAAAAAAGTCAAATTGGAGCCTCAAGTGGGACAAAAATTCCAAACAAGTATCCAAGGAAAAAACGGACATCTTCGACTATTGCAAAGGTACGTTGTTTAATGTTAAAAGAAAATCCCCCTAGTCAAAGGACACTTGCAAAAGCATTAAAATGCTCGGTGTCCACTGTAAACAAAATGATAAACGTTAATTTAAATCTTAAGAAAGCGAAAAAAACGCAATGTGCATCGTCTTCTTCCAAATCATATCGCTGAACGCAGGACACGCTGCAGAATTCTATACGAGAAACACTTATCCAAAGAAAAATGGAAAACAATTGTCACAATAGATGAATCATGGGTGTATTTAATTGATTGCACCAAAAAAAGAGCCATTTATTATCATAAAAGAGGAGAACAAAATTTAAGTACATGGTTCAAAGAATCGAAAGAAAGTTTTTCTAAGAGATTCATGATTGTTGCTGGTTTTTCTTATAATGGCAAGTTAAAAATAAACAGAGTGGAAAAAAATGTCAAGATTAACTCCAAATACTATCAGGAACATATTTTATCGCCAATTTTTCTGAACGAAATACCACCGCTTTACCAACAGTGCCACCAATCTGTGAGATTCCACCAGGACAAAGCTAGCAGTCGCACATCAAAATCCACTGTAAATTTCCTAAAAGAAATGGAACAAAAAACTGGTATCAAGGCCTTCACTGATATCAAGGCCTTCACTGGTTATCCCTTCACTGATATCCCTACTAAATCTCCCGATGTATCACCTATGGATTTTTGTGCTTTCGGACTTTTAAAATCTGCATTATCCAAACGTCGTCCCAAAACCCTTGCAGGACTCTGGAAAGCTGTTGAGGAGGAATGGGATAGAATACCTCTTCTGACACTTCAAAAGGCATTATTATCCTGGAAATTGCGGTGTCGAAAGATAGTTCAGAATAAGGGATGTCAAATGGAACATTTAAAACACAAGAATTTTATGTAATTTAGTTTTGCGAATACAATATACATCGTCTAAAAAATGTGTGAACAGCCTCTGAATTAGATTTAATTTGAATATTTTCTTCTACATTATTTTGTCTATAAAAATATCCCTTACGATTTTTTTTATAGATATATTTTTTGTTTTTTTTTTACATCAATTGCATACATTGATCGTAGTATATATTACAAATATATTTTTTTGCTCTAGTTTTGGCATTAATTGCATACATTGACCGTTGAATTTAATTTGAATGTACTCCGCAGCAAAGCACGTGTTTTCAGCTAATTTCCCTCTAAAAATGTCCCGGACATGTCTCGTTAACATATTTCATTTTCTAACAATCTTCCATTTTAATGTTTGGCGGCATTTATTTCTGATTAAGCATCCAAATAGTTCGATGCATTCAGCAGTTATTTAATAGTTTGTTCCCCGTCAGTTTCCCTTTATGTCTTTTGCCGAGATGAAATGAGGCGTCCATTTTTCACATTTTTCATTTAAATGAGACGCGCGAATGGATGCTTCCATTTCAAACATAAATTGTAGCTGCAGGGCTTTAATGAATATTTTACTTTTTTTTTACGAACCGTGTAAAGAAACGATCAATGGAAAAGGGAGGTTTCCGAATCGACGTGCTTTGATTCGAAACATTTCCTATAAATATGTTTCGATTGATAAAAGAAATTTTAATCGAGGAAAATAAAATTGTTTCTCTTTGACGTCATTATTGACTTTTTTTGTTCCTTTTCTAGCATGTATTTTAAAAGAAAGATTTATTTGCAATATACTGACCTCGGCCAAAAATTGATGTCACTATTTTGTAGCTTGGAAAAGCAGTGATTCTAGTGCAAATGCAACGAATACGGTTACGTCATTTTTGCCCCCGTTAACCCTTTCCTTACGGTGTGGGATAGCATGTATCCCAAGAACACGGGTCCAAGAATGAATATATATATATATATATATATATATATATATATATATATATATATATATATATATATATATATTTATTTATTTATATATATTTATATATATATATATACACATATATATATATTATATATATGTATGTATATATATATATATATATATATATATATATATATATATATATATATATATATATATATATATATATATATATATATATATATATATATTTATATATATATATATATACTAGCTGAAAACCCGCACTTCGCTACGGAGTACATTCAAAGTAAAAACATCGGTCAATGTATGCAATTAATGCCAATATATATATAATAAATACGACGATCAATGTATATAATTGATGTAAAATATATATATATTTATAAAAAAATCGTAAGGGATATTTTTATAGACAAAATAATGTAGAAGAAGATATTCAAATTAAATCTAATATAAAGAATACTAAAGAATATAGTACAGTTAATATAGTACAGTTTCTAGAACATTTCTTTTACTGTATTTTAATATTTTTTTGGATAATGTCCAATCGTCTGCCGCATTAGCAAGAAAAAAAAATTATTTTTTGTCTACTTAGTTTTTATGCACGTGACGATAAATTTATTTAAAGTACCAGAAAAAGAAGTCACGTGATCAGCATTTAATAAATTAAATTCTAAAAATTAATCTTTAAAAATTCACCAAAATCAGGAAATGAAGGTAAAGATTCGAAAAAGATTTCATTTTAAAGGAATTTTTATGATCTTTCTCGTGATTTAAATTTTATAACCCTCAAATTATTATTTCAAATGCAAACTTAAAAAAAGTAAAAAAAAACAGCTTAAAAATTTTATTTAAAAAAATCTAAGAAGAATTTTTCAAAAATCTCTCTTAGTGCACCCCTACACTATAAGAAGAATCGCCATGCAAAATTTCAGCCCTTTAGGTCCAGCGGTTTGGTCTGTACGTTGTATGTCAGTCAGTCAGTGAATGAATGAATGAATGAGTCAGTTACGGAACTGTTTTATATATATAGATATACATATATATATATTTATATATATGTATGTATAAATATATATATATATATATATATATATATATATATATATATATATATATAATTTTATATATATATATATATATATATATCCTCTTAATAGCCTTCTTACAAAGGGAATATGAAATTCTAAAGAGAGAATCGGAAAAATTAGCCCCGTAAGCTATAGGTTAAGGCAAGACGTAGTGAGAATGATTCCTCAGGGAAAAAATTATGTTGCTAATCACTGAATTCAAAAATGCACTGAACAAATATGCATGCTTCTTTTTTTACCATGTTTTTATTAAACCGCTTTCTTGTTTGTTTGTTTGTGTGTGTGTTCGTCCAGTACAAATCTTGCAATCGATTTTTAACTAACTTCCCGACTAGCTAGACATTTGAATCTTTTAGAGTACCTCACAACACGATGACAATGCATTATTTTAATACTTTTAGCCATCTGTAAGCAGAATTGAATTCATTTTCAGTTATTTTTGTTTTGTAGAATGGTGCAGCCATCTATCGGCCGGGACGGGAACGAAAAGTTAAATGCAAGTTAATTTCCAATTCCCGAGCTAAACGATTGATTACGCATTTGATACCTCTTTATTACGCATTTGATCATTTTTTTTTTCAAGTGGATTGGATAATTCATTAAAAAAAATTAAAAAAGCATTTATTAATACATAGAATTGTCAAGTTTATATGATTCAAGAGAAAATTTAAAAACATGGTATATAAAAAGTTCTTTTTATCTTGAAATTATTTCTTTTTCTAACATATATTTCAAGAGATAGATTTATTTGCAATATACTGACCTCGGCCAAAAAATTATTTCACTATTTTGTAGCTTGGAACAGAGCAGCGATTCTGAGTGTTAGTGCAAATGCAACAAATACGATGACGTCATTTTTGCCCCCGTTAAGGCAAGACGTATTGAGCCTTAC
>OU015492.1:231164795-231167295 GCA_907164885.2 Dolomedes plantarius
AAAGCATTTCATCATGTCACCAACAAGATGTTCATAGTTTTCAGCTTTCTCATTTCCAAGGAAACGCGAGCACACTGATTTGAATGCCAGCCAGGTCAAGTTACAAGATCGTTGAGCCCTGCCTGTGTGATTTCATGATGTGAACATGTCATAGATGTAGATGGTTGTAAGTCAGGATCTTGATGGTTTGAGTCATCGGAGGTGTCTTCCTCTGAATCAACAGTATGGAATCGTGGCCCAAAGCTACCAAAACTTGATGAAAATAATTCACAAATATGAAACTGAGACTTGAGTACTATATGTACAAAAGGCTTTATTAAAACCTCCAATAGTGTTTACAAGAAAATATATTGTATACAAGAACATAAATCAATGGCTAACCAAAGCCAAAATCAGATTACACCACGGTCTCTGTCTCAAGTAAGAGCAACCCCGTGCATCTCTCGAAAAAAACAGACCTAAGCCTTCACAACACGACCGCTCTCCGAGTTGTCGGCACAGCTCTGAAACATAAAAGCAGCCGCCCTTTTAACACCTCCTTCCGATCTTCTCGAACGGCCTGGAATATTCCAGAGACGATTAATAGCCCTCATTTCCGGGTTCTTTACGTCACTTCCGCTCCTGCCTTCCTTCGCTGTCATCCAATCAACTTGGCAGCCGACATAGAGTCATGGATAACCTGCAACAGATGTTCTCAGAAGAGCACATTGGGGGGGGGGAAGACAATTAAGTCCACCGCTTGTGAAAAAGGGGCTGCCGACATGACAACAGTATATTTATCTGGAGCTGTAGATGCAGGAAGATCTTCAGAATGAGGATCTATTACAGGTCGCATAGCGGAGTGTAAGTTTGGATGCTGAATACAATGTTTCGATTTTGAAGAGAACCACTTGACAGCTGTCAAACAAAAGTAACAATCCGTTATGTGATTGGTCGGTTCACGCCAAACCGTAGATACTGCAAATTTCAATCTACTACGTTTTCCTTGTTTTACAAAATGGCTTAGTCATGTCCTAAATAAACTTATTTTGTGTAGCGGCAATCGCCGCTACAGTATACTAGATTACCATTGCAAAAATGTGGATTTTGGGGAAAATGGTTCGTGGTAAACAAAAAATAATTGCAGATTCGTTATTTTCATCCAAAAATATGCAAGAAACACACATTTTCACTGAAGGACAATTTTCATGTTGCACAGTGTTATCAAAGCTACTCTTGAAAGCCAGAAAAAAGTGCAAGCTGTGGTCTAGGAAAACCTTGGGCGTGTTTGATTGATGGGCGTGGCAGAATCCCGGATGATTTTCTAAAAATGACTTTTCTGCCCTCTATAGAATGACGGGTGATGACATTTTGTCAAGGTAGGCATAGTGAGCACACAAACCTGTTCTCTCTGTCATCAAGATGGGAGCACGCTTGCTTCATAGTACATCTTTTGTACAAGAGTGAGAGTTGTACAAAGCGACCGGCATTTGAGATTCACCTTTGCACGCCAGACTTGAATGGACTGGTTCGGTCAACTTTTTGCTACACGAGGGCTAATTAAACCGGGACCTACAGTTTAAAGCCGATTCCGAACGACTCCACACGTCCATGCTAACAGTGGGACTCGAACCCATAGGATCTGAACCAGGGTCATTCGGCCATTATCTGGCACTTCATTGGACTGGTAGGCGCCGTATGGCAGACATGCCTCGTGTGGGTGTAATATCTTAGCAGGAACCATGTCATGTCAGAATAATATGTAATATTCAAACATATACAAAATCATATAAAAGAGGGAAAAAAGTTCTTAATATTCAACGCGATTGACCTTTTCCTTACGGGGTGGGATAGCATGTATCCCAGGAATACAGACCCAAGCAGGAATATATATATATATATATATATATATATATATATATATATATATATATAAATATTGTAAAGAATTCGCCGAATGGTAGCGAAAAGAAATCAGCGATACAATCTAATAATATTTAAAATGACCGATTTATTTACATGATGATTGAGTCGATGAAAATTACAGGAGCGATGCTATATCTATATATATATATATAAAGTATATATATAAAGTATATATATCTCTATATATATATATATAAAGAGCGATGCTCTCTAATGCTGTGCGGATATACGAGTCAGCTACCACACCACAGTTTATACCTAACCACAGTTTATATTAGATGTCTAACTGCACTCAGACACTAAAGTTCTTTAGATCGTGCACGGGAACTCAGGATGCGTCACGATCACCTACGAGAATTGAAGCCCACAGAAACTCAACAATTGTCCAAATCCTTCTGGGATCATAAAACAAGCTAGGTCGACAGGAAGTCAAGAAAACTCTTCGCTTATTACAAGGACTTATCGAGAATTTAAATTATAGGCTGAGAGGCCTGAGTAGCACCTTTTACCTTGAGATCCTAAACTCAGCCTTAAATATACTTCTGCCCGAAGTACGTCGACGAGGTGTCGAACGATTCTTCTCCGAATCGAAAGT
>OU015492.1:231172295-231194795 GCA_907164885.2 Dolomedes plantarius
TATATATATATATATATATATATATATATATGTATTATATATATATATTTATATACATATATATATATTTATGTACATATATATATACATACATACATATATATATATATATGTATATACACTCATGGACAAAAAAAATTAGCGCACCAAGAAATAATTGCGGGATCGTAACGAAACTTGCAATGAAGGTACATGTCGGGGAGATATGCAAATGATTAGAAATGCAGCGTGATTGCGCATTACGTATAGCCGGTAGAGGGCGTTGAACATCGTACTGTGTGGAGTATAAAACAGGGAACCAAAGCTTGTTTGAGTGTGCTGAATCATTTACAAAGGAAGAGCTGAGATAGACATGCCATTACGCCGTGTTCGAAGACAATATAAGCAGTTGTCGCAGTTTGAGAGGGGGAGAATCGTCGGGATGATGGAAGCTGGGTGGTCAGCTAGGCGAGTAGCTCGTCAATTAGGCCGCTCTGATTGTGTTGTGAGGAGGTGTTGGGACCAGTGGACCCGAGAGATGTCATGTACACGAAGACCAGGCTCAGGACGCCCTCGACAGACCAGTCGTCGAGAAGACCGCCACATCGTAAGAAATGCACGCGCACAGCCAACTGCTTCATCGGCCGCCATCCACGCACAGGTAGCACCTTCACTAGGGGCCTCCGTGTCTTCTCGAACCATACGAAGGTGCCTGGCTGAAGGACAGTTGGTATCGCGGCGCCCATTACGTGTGCTGCCCTTGACGCCCACCCATCGACGCCTCCGTTTGGAGTTTTGCCGTGCACGAGGAAACTGGACTGCAGCGGAATGGAACCAGGTCGTCTTTAGCGACGAATCCAGATTCAATCTTGGCAGTGATGACAATCGTGTTCGTGTGTGAAGAGCCCGTGGTGAACGCTTCAATCCTACCTTTGCTGTACAGCGACACATCGCTCCCACAGCTGGTGTGATGGTATGGGGTGCCTTTGCCTACAATACACGGTCACCCCTAGTATTGTTCCGTGGCACCATGACTGCCCAGCGGTATGTTCATGAAATCCTGCAACCACATGTGTTGCCACTCATGCAACGGCTCCCAGGAGCCATTTTTCAACAAGACAATGCTCGGCCTAATACGGCAAGGGTGTCACAAGACTGTCTCCGCACTGTTACTACCCTTCCTTGGCCTGCCCGATCCCCAGATTTGTCTCCAATCGAGCATATCTGGGATCATTTGGGACGACGAGTTGGGCATCCCACGAGTTTGAACGAACTAGAGGCAAGGTTACAGCAAATATGGAACGAAATGTCTCAACACATCATACAGAACTTGGATGACTCAATGCCCTATCGTATCGCATCGTGCATTCGCGCTAGAGGGGTCCAACGGAGTATTAACTCCTCCGTTCTTTTGCCTTTTTCTCTGAAATAAATTATTCTTTTTCTTTGATTTTCTTATCATCTACTGATATCAAAGTAGTCATTACGTATGTAAAATTTCGTTTCATTTTGACGACTCCTTCTTGGTGCGCTAATTTTTTTGTCCATGAGTGTATATATATATATATATATATATATATATATATATATAAGTATATATATATATATATATATATATATATATATATATATATATATATATACAGGGTGTCCCAAAGCCACCGCATAAACTCTGCACAGCTAGATTCCTCGTTGGGTGTACATAAAAACTGCCCAAAGAAGCGTTCCTGTACGATCCATAGTTTACGAGAAAAATACGAAAAACAAAGTATGACGTCACTGCCGGTGCAAGAAAAAAACACTTTATTGGACATATCAACAACAATATTTGCATATCTTTCCAGACGATAATGTTTAAAACGTTCGCCGCGCATATCGCGTCATGCATACGCGCGCGCTATGGAATGACGTTAAGCCGTCGTTGAACTGGTATTTAAAAGGCTGCATCTTGCAGCTACCGGTAGTCTTCGTATGGTGGCCATGTACTCCGTTCGTGACTACTGCGACATGTACTTGATGTACGGCCGATGTGATGGAAATGCCTTACAAACTGCTAGGGAGTATGCCCTTCGATATCCGTCCCGCCGTCCTCCCGATGTCAACGTCATCCGTAGGCTGGACGACAGACTGCGAAATACGGGAAGTGTCTTGCCAACAGCCAATCTTCAAGACGGTAGCACAGGCGGATGCAATACTGCAGCGGGTAGAAGAGACGCCCGAGGTAAGCACACGCGCATTAGCCCGTGAGATGACTTCGAGTAAAAGTACTGTGCACAAGCTTTTACGGTCTGAGAGGCTACACCGATTTCGGTACACAACCGTGCAAGGTCTGAAACCAGATGACTTTCAGAAACGCGTGGCCTTCTGTGAATGGCTGTTGTAGCAACAGAACACAGATAATGGTTTCATTGCACATATCCTGTGGACTGATGAATCATGTTTCACTCGTGATGGGGTATTCAACCATCACAACAGCCATATGTAGTCCCAGGTCAATCCGCATGCAATCCTGCCGCAGAAACATCAGGAACGTTGGTCTCTTAACGTGTGGGCCGGCATACTCGGGGATCGCCTGCTTGGACCATATCTGTTGCCTGAACGGCTCTCGGGACAGTCGTACTTGGTATTTCTCAATGAGGTCTTAACCGAGTTCCTCGATGACATACCATTAGCGGCAATACAGGGACTTTGGTTCCAGTATGATGGGGCTCCGGCGCATTTCTCTGCTCCTGTACGTGGTTGGCTGGATATGGAATACCCCGGCTGCTGGATCGGACGTGGGGGTCCGGTTCTATGGCCGCCACGTTCGCCAGATCTTACACCGTTGGATTCCTATGGGGCCATCTCAAGGAACTGGTGTATCGAGACGTAGTGTCAACACAAATGGACTTAGTTGCTCGTCTGCATGCTGCTTGTACTTCGGTGGACCCCGCGATGCTGCAACGTGTGATGACAGCCATTCCACGGCGTGCTCAAGTCTGCCTCGACATGCACGGCGGACACTTTGAACATCTGCTTTAAATTGTGCATGCTGTTGATATGTTCAATAAAGTGTTTTTTCTTGCACTGGCAGTGACGTCATACATTGTTTTTTGTATTTTCTCGTAAACTATGGATCGTACAGGAACGCTTCTTTGGGCAGTTTTTATGTACTCCCAACGAGGAATCTAGCTGTGCAGAGTTTATGTGGTCGTTTTGGGACACCCTGTATATATATATGTCTATATATATATATATATATATATATATATATAAGTATATATATATATATATATATATATATATATATATATATATATATATATATATATATATATATATATATATATATAAAAGAGCTTGTCTGTTTGTTTGTCCGCTATAGAATCATAGATTGTTTCACCCACCGGGACCAAATTCGGCACAGTTAATGTTTTGGACCCTAGAAACTTGAATCAGGAAAAACGAAATTTGGAGCTCAATTAGTTTTTTTAATTAATTTTTTAATGATTTTTGTGCCCCTAAGCGCACCTCTTAAATGTGGATACAGCCCCTTAACCACAACCCTTCACATTCGATACGCGGGTGAAAAGCGGTTTATTCTGAGGGGTGATTTGTAGGTAACGTGGGGGGGGGGAGGACGAGGTGTTTCTTTTTTTACGTTTAGTGGAATCGTGAGTCTAAAAAGGTTGAGAACCGCTGCTTTAGACAATTTTAGACAATGGCGTTCAAACTAATAGAACTTAATATAATTTGGAAAAAAAGGAAGAAAAAAAAAGAAAAATTAAGTCTCTCCCATGACCAGTTTTTGGAAGCCTTCTGTTGATCTAAATATATTAATTGTTTGAGGATCATAAAATGGGAAGAAGTTTAAGAGTTCTACAGGTTTTTTCCCCTGAGTTCGCGAAACAGAGTTAACATACGATATGTATTTGAATTACTTACTCCGTGAAATTACATAAGATAAATCTTTTAGATTTTTGGGTTTTTTAAGCAGTAGGAGGAAAAGCTCTTTCAACAGAGAAACATAACGACACATAACTTTCATTCCGAACTATTAGTCCATTAGTTATATTAAGGCATAAGAAAATTAATGAAATTATTTTTAAAGAATGATTGCCCTGGTAGATATACAGATCTAAAATTGTTCATGCTTTCCATCAAAAGAATAATGGGTATATCATTTCAGTAGAAACGCGCTAAGCGCATTCTGTCTGCCCAGATGAACATGAAGAGCGGGGGGGGGGGGGGGGTACAGCCCAGTATTTTTTTGATGGAATGCATGAACAATTTTATATCTATAGGGGATATATTTTATATTTTATAATTATAGATATAATATTTTATATTTATATCTATAATTTTATATTATCCGGGTAGATATATACCCGGGCAACGCCGGGCAATAATGCTAGTATATATATATATATATATATATATATATATATATATATATATATGTGTGGGTGTATGTATGTATGTATGTATGTATGTATATACATATAACCCCTTAAAGGCCGTTATGAAATTTCCCGTTCTAAAAAGGAATCGGAAAAATGGGCAAAAGTTTAAGGGGATTGTGGACTTTCAAATTCCCCCAATATCGAACAAAAATTGGAATATTTTTGGGGTGTATTAATATTTTAAAAATATGTAAATATTGGAAGAAAATGTATTTAATATATGTAATGAAAAGTAAAACGAAAACTTGGTGGCTTTAGAAAAGTTAAGTATTAAAGTCAGGTGAAAAAAAAAATATCTCTTAAATGGCTTTTTTTTTTAATCAAAATGAGTCATTTCCAGATTTACAAGTCTTTGAAATGCTCCTCGCGTCACAATTTTTGACGAAATTTTATAAAATTTATAATAAAGACTCCTCTTATACATTAAAATAAAGTTATGTATCCATTTCAGGTTTCGACATCATTCAGATTATCAAAAGTTGAACTTAAGTGTAGAAATGAACAAAAATTTCACGAAAAATCAGACTACGAGCAGAAAAATATTTCCTAAAAATGAACTATTAAACGAAAGCACAAAAAAATACACAACTCTGTTCAAAATGTATTTTTAAGCAATATAGATGCAAAATTAAGGGGAAGTTCAAAAATGGATCGCAAGGAGCATTTTAAAAAACATAATAAAAATTTCAATTTTTAAAATATAAAAAAATTAAATATTTCTAAAATTTTATAAGGTGTTTGATATAGTTATACGTTAATGAATATATATACAAAATTTCATATCGCTGAGGTAAAAATTTCAAAAATTGCTTTGTAAGGTCAACCATCCCCTTAAATATCAATTTTAAAGAAGTTTTCTAAGTATCATTAGTGAAAACGACTTGGAGTGTATGCCCTGAACGTTGATGTACGTGGAAATGAAATCGCCATGCTATAAAGCAGGAGCAAATAAAATATTAATGTCACTAGAAAAGAGCTTTTGTATTTTTATTCTTTAGCTTGGAAACGAACTATGAGAGACAATTTTGTCAATAAATAATAAACTGTAAGATGGGTTTTACTCTTTTTCTTTTCTGAGAGATCTCATTAATAATTTCACGACAAAAGAGGAGTTGTTGAAGCCTCTTCCTAAAAAAAAAAAAAAATCACACAATTCAGTTTTGACTAGACTCAGATACCGTAGATTCGTATGGTTTCCATGAAATTTAGGAGGTGTATTTCAGAATCTAACGTAAAAATACTTTAGGTATACCCGCAAAATTTGCATGGCATTAAAAATTAATATCACAGAGGTTTTTTTAAGCTCGGATCCAAATAGTCAGCGTATTGTAAGGCCTTTACCCTAAATAAAAGACAGCCAGACTTTTTGTATTTAATGCTTTAATTGCACTTCTCGACTAAATACAGGCTATTTACAACACACACACACACACACACACACACACACACATATATATATATATATATATATATATATATATATATATAGATATATACATAATATATATATATGTATATACATATATATATATATACATATATATATATATACATGCATACATACATATATATATATATATATATATATACATGCATACATATATATATACACTCAAGAGCCAAAACATTATGACCACCCCTACATTTTGCAATGAATTCGCTTGGATGACGTGGAAGGCACGTGATCAGGTAGAAGTGGTATTTAACTAAAAATGGGGTATCGGAAAACCTACTAGAAAACTTTAAAACTTCCCCCAAACCACGAGAACTTTTCTAGAACATTCGAGAATACTCCATAATGTTTTAAAGTATCTAGGGCTTTTCCAAGCGCTTTCACCAAGGAATATTGGACGCCGCTCACAAATACAGTATACGGAGAACGGAATAAGACGCGACCAAACTTCGTAAATCTTGGCAAAGTGCTAGCCTCTAAATTTTTTGTTATCAGATTTGTTTACACTAAATGCCCATTTGCTATCACTTAATTTTGCAGAATTCCATTTTTTTTTCTACGACTGTATGTGACGGCAAATACCCCGGTTTCTGATCGAAGCAAGGCAACGTCTCCAAGCTTTATTGTCCTTAATTAAAATTTAGCGAAAATTATGATTTTTTTTCTAAAGCCTCAATTACATTGGGCGAGTTTACTAGCTACTTGCCGGAAAATTCACCAATTGCTTGGAAAATCATCCATTATAATCACGTTGACTAGCTAACTAGCTGGTAGCGCGAGTAAAGTTAAAGGCTCGTCTACTTTACTAGCTAGTAGCGCGAGTAAAGTTAAAAGCTCGGCTACTTTACTAGCTGACTTGCCCGATACTTTTCTCGCCGGCTTGTAACTACTAAACTCTCTCAATGTAGTTGAGGCTCAAATAAAATTACAAGATAAAAAGAACTTTTTATATACCATGTTTTTAAATTATATGTTGAATCATATAAACTTGATAATTCTATGTATTAATAAGTACTTTAAAAAAATTTTGATGAATTATCCCATCAACTTGAAAGAAAAGGAGGTATTAAATGCGTAATCAGTCGTTTAGCTCTTGAATTGGAAGTTAACTCGCGTTTAACTTTTCGTTCCCGTCCCGGCCGATAGATGGCTGAACCATTCTACAAAACAAAAGTAACTGAAAATGAATTCAATTCTGCTTAAAGATGGCTAAAAGTATTAAAAGAAGGTATCGTCATCGTATTCTGAGCTATTCTGAAAGTTTCAAATGTCTAGCTAGTCGGGAAGTTAGTTAAAAATCGATTGCAAGATTTGTATTGGACAAACACACGCACAAACAAGAAATCGAGTTAACAAAAACATGGTAAGAAGAGAACTCCCCTGGTTTGAACGATGAAAAAATAACTTCCCCTGTGCAGGAAGGTAGAAATGATGAAAATTTCAAACTTGGGTTTTTTTTTTTAAATCGAATATGACATTGCTTTTAGCGATAGAGTATTTCATTATAAAATCTTCAGTACCACGATATTTAAGACGTTTGTATCCCTGTTTCATTCGTGTATTCAAGCAGATTTACAAAGTTCCAAAATTCAGGAGGAAACTTAGTCAAATGCTAATGTTTTCCTTCACATATAAAGTACTTTCATACATAAATCTTTCATGCATTATTAATCGAGGATATTTTAGTGTCTAATAAATTCACCATTCATTTAATAATCTGCACGAAAGTGGCCCTCCGTAATTCCGTTGAGTAATAAATTAAACCCGAATAAGCCAGACGTGTCCAATAATGTCACAAACTGATATCTGCTCGCCGAACGCAAGATTTAATTTCAATTGAAAACCGAAATTGCAAATTTTAATGAGTGTGTCTATATTTCGAAGCGTGTTCAAAGAAGTGACCCGTTCGAGGTCGGTTATTGGCGTTGATAAAAGGATTTAATTTGTCTGCAAATGCAATATTTATCGGATGATGCAAAAGGGAATTTTCTTTCGTCCCTTCATGACGGCCACAAAAGTTCTTGCTCCATTTTTATGCACTATAACAGCTACTCCTATCTATATATATAAAACAGTTCCGTAACTGACTCATTCATTCACTGACTGACTGACTGACTGACATACAACGCACAGACCAAACCGCTGGACCTAAAGGGCTGACATTTTGCATGGCGATTCTTCTAATGGTGTAGGGGTGCACTAAGAAAGATTTTTCAAAAATTCTACTTAGATTTTTTAAAATTAAATTTTTAAGCTGTTTTTTAAACTTTTTTTACGTTTGCATTTAAAATAATACATTGAGGGTTATAAAATTTATATCGCGAGAAAGATCCTAAAAATTCCTTCAAAATGAAATTTTTTTCGAATTTTTACCTCGATTTCCTGATTTTTGGTGAATTTTTAAAGATTCATTTTTAGAATTTAATTTATTAAATGCCGATCACGTGATTTCTTTTTCTGGTACTTTCAATAAATTTATCGTCACGTGCGTAACAACTCAATAGACAAACAAAATATTTTTTTCTCTTTTTCTAATGCGGCAGACGATTGGATATTATCCAAAAAAATGCATATCCCTTACGATTTTTTTCTAAATATATATATATAGATAGATATATATTTTCCATCAATTGTATACATTGATCATCGCATTTATTATAAATATATATATTTATTTTTTGGCATAAATTGCATACGTTGACCGTTGTATTTAATTTGAATGTACTCCGTAGCGAAGCGCGGGTTTTCAGCTAGTTCTTGCATATAGTATTACATATTCTCGCACTTATCAAATTTATTTCTTCACGTTAAATATAGCTGACTAGCTGAAAACCCGCGCTTCGCTACGGAGTACATTCAAATTAAATACAACGGTCAACGTATGCAATTTATGCCAAAAAAAAAATAAATATATATATTTATAATAAATGCGACGATCAATGTATACAGTTGATGTAAAATATATATATATATATATATATATATATATATATATATATATATATATATATATATATATTTATATATATATATATATATATTTATATATATATATATATATATATATATATATATATATATATAAATAAAAAATATATTTATAAAAAAAATCGTAAGGTGTGTGGCTCAGTTCACTTAACGTTAAACATAACTCTAAGGCCGTCCGCACACGGAGCAACTCAAAAGAAACTGATAACCGACTCCAATCACAGATCAGTCCGTGATGAGTCGTAACCTATGTAATTGAAGGGAGCCACGCACACGGCGCAACTGGTTACAAACCCGTCAGCAACGCGTTTGTAATCAGTCGCAAGGAAACTCAACGTGTCGAGTCGCCAGCAACTTCAGTCGCCAGTTTCTCTTGCGTTGTGCGTGTTATTACACAATCTATGTTACCGCCGCTCTTTTGGCAAGCTGCCAAATGACGTACACGGGTCACGTGACTTCTGCCTAGTGATGAAATGAAATTCTAACGTTTTTTTGTTGTATGGAATATGTGCGCCCATATATACAGTCCATTTTTAAACGATTGATCAAAGACAATCTATTGTGACGATTTTTTAAAACAAATTAATTTCTGATAATAATTTAACTAAAAATAATGCCCGGAATAATGATGTTCTTCCTTCCATGACAGGTCGCAAACTATTTATTTGAATCACTTTTGAGTCGGCCCGCGTCACTAACGAGTTTGAAACCGATAAGCAATTTCAGTCGCTAACCAGTTGAGTTTCCTTTGAGTCGCTCCGTGTGCGGACGGCCTTACTAGTA
Organism: Dolomedes plantarius; assembly: GCA_907164885.2. Classification (NCBI taxonomy): domain Eukaryota; kingdom Metazoa; phylum Arthropoda; class Arachnida; order Araneae; family Dolomedidae; genus Dolomedes; species Dolomedes plantarius. Next base: position 231,181,941 of record OU015492.1, read on the forward strand.
GAAACTAACTGAACCACATAGCAATTATGGGATAAAAGATTCTAAGACAGCTCATAAGGTCGCTGGGTTTTTCCTATGACTGTATTCCGGATACTAAGAATTCAATGTTCAACTGGTTGAAAACCTTCAATGATGACAACTTGACAATGCTCAAACTTGTTAATGATGACAAGCATGTTGTAAAACTGACTCTATTGAAAGGCGAAACTCAGCTAGTACAAGGCAATGTTTGGATACTCACGCGGAAGAATGTCGCCATTTCGAAACTTGAAAACCTGTAGAAGCATTCCAAAAGAAAGTGGCATGGCAGTACATCAATACAACCCATAGAACGACACTCCTCCCCACAAGACTGCATGCAACTGATGACATCGCGGGAAGGAAGATTAGCGATGGCAAAAACTGCAGAAGTATCGCCATCTAGTGGCAATTAAAAGAATTATTTAAACTTCTACACAAAATAATGCAAAAATAGAAAATCAAAATCCAATATAAGGGATATTTATTTTTTGGATAATATCCAATCGTCTGCTGCATTAGAAAGAAAAAAAATTTTTTTTGTCTATTTAGTTGTTACGCACGTGACGATAAATTTATTGAAAGTACCAGAAAAAGAAATCACGTGATCGGCATTTAATAAATTAAATTCTAAAAATGAATCTTTAAAAATTCACCAAAAATCAGAAAATCGAGGTAAAGGTTCGAAAAAGATTTCATTTTGAAGGAATGTTTAGGATCTTTCTCGCGATATAAATATAATAACCCTCAAATTATTATTTTAAATGCAAACTTAAATAAAGTTACAAAAACAGATTAAAAATTTAATTTTAAAAAATCTAAGAAGAATTTTTCAAAAATCTTTCTCAGTGCACCCCTACACTATGAGAAGAATCACCATGCAAAATGTCAGCCCTTTAGGTCTGGCTACGGGTGGTCAGGTTAACGTAGTGCATCAGCAAGTGTTGTGTGCTTTAGCAGAGGTTTTGGTGGAAGATGTGTTACTTCCACCGGAAATTTTGAACATGTTGGGAGGAGCCCGGAGTGAAGAGAACTCTCAGGACCTGAGGGGAGACTCAAGAAATTTAGGTGGAACCGAGATTTCGTCTAGGACTCTGCAGGAGAGAGCGCGAGATAACACTGTCTTTGAGGAATCTCAAAGGGAAATTACTTCATGTGGGAATGAAGTGGGAACGGTTGATACTAAGGACGGGGAAGTAGCTGCTGAGATAGATCAGGGGAGCAGGGTGGCTGATAATTTTCGCTCTGAGCAAGAGCAGTGTGCTGAGTTAGCAGTGGCTTGGAAGCATGCTAAAGAAGGCAAAGGTAACTACTATGAGGTAGACGGTTATCTATTTCATAGAGATAACATACTCGGGGAGAGTATTGGGCAACTTGTGATTCCAAAGTGTAAACGGAAGGAGGTACCGAAACTTGCTCATACCTCAGTGTTTAGTAGTCACATGGGTCCTAAGAAGACTCTTGAACGGATCAAGTACTCATTCTTCTGGGAAGGTCTGAGGGTTGATGTCAAAAGGTATTGTGGCTCATGTAAAGAGTGTCAACTCACTCAAACAGTTAAGACTAGTGACAGAACGCCACGAGGCCGGAATTACCATTTCAGATAGTGAATATAGATCTAATAGGTCCGATTGACCGAGTTCAAAAGGGCATAAACATATATTGTGTCTGGTTGATCAACATACCAGGTGGGGCGAAGCCGTACCGTTGACTAGTCTTAGTGCGAAGGCAACCTGTGAAGCTTTGTTAAGCATCTTTTCGAGAACAGGTATACCGAACGTTATTGCGTCTGATAACGGGACGAATTTCATAGCCGAGCTCACTAAAGAGTTCGAGAAACGAATAGGGAGCAGTCCAAGATTCTCTACCCCCGGGTATCCAAAATCAAACGGATTGGTGGAAAGGTTTAATAGAACTTTGAAGAACATGCTACATCATGTAATTAGGGAAGAAGGTAGAGGGTGGCACTTACACATTCCATATGTACTGTGGGAGTACAGAGAAATACCCCATGCCACCACTGGTGTATCTCCATTTCAATTATTGTATGGTAGGCAGCCGCAAGGTCCTTTGTCAATCTTAAAATCTACTTGGACTGGGAAACATAAAAACATTCAGTTAAATACTACTCCAGTTTTCAAATACTTGGAAGATTTAAAATTAAAACTTGAGAAGGCTGCAGAGCAGGCCAAGCTTGTTTCAGGAATACAGCAGGAAAGAACAGCTTATTACCACAATTTGAGATCGTCTAACGAAGTGTTCAAAGTTGGGGATCAGGTGATAGTGCTAATACCTGATTCGATCAATAAACTATTTGCCAGATGGCAATGGCCTGCGACTATTGTTGAGAAACGTAATCCCCATTCTTTTCTACCAGATGGTTCGACCAAACATATTCATCAAAATAAGTTAAAGCATTAGATAGCTAGTTCAAATTCGGTAAATGTCATTTTTGAAGAGGAAAAAGAATTCGGGCATGTTGAAACTGTACCTACTGCTACCAAGGAACCTAAATTCCTGGAAATTCTCGACAATCTTATAGTAGAGCATTTAAGTATTTCTCAGTTGAAGACTCTTAAAGGTTTAATCTTAAAGTTTAAACATGTCTTTACTAAACCCGTGCAACCATCTTCGGTGGGCAAAATTGAACTATTACCAAATGCAAATCGGAAAATACCCCATTGTTATAGTGTTCCCATTGCGTACAGAAAGGAAGTCGATTGTCAAGTTCAAGAATTGCTAGATTTAGATATAATAGAACCATCGGAATCTGAAATTGCTCACCCAATTGTTTGCGTCGCTAAAAAAGACTCTTCAGTAAGAATATGCATCGATTTTAGAGCTTTAAATGCAGTGACAAAAGTTCCGGTTTTTCCCATGAAAGATATGCAAGAATTAATATTCATTGCGGGATCAGCCAATTGGTTGACCAGCTTAGTTCTCTTAAAGGCATATTGGCAAATAAAAATGGATGAGGAAAGCAAACCGTTTACGGCGTTTACTACTCACAACGCTGTATACCAGTGGAAAACTATGCCTTTTGGTCTGGCTGGGGCGTCTGGTACTTTTCAACGGGAAATGAATCGTGTTTTAAAATCTCATTCAGAGTATGCACAGGCATACATGGAGGATGTCATGATCTTTTCAAAATCTTTTGAGGAACATTTAGTTCATTTGAAACTAATTCTAACCGAATTAGACAAACTAGGATTCTCCGTGAGGTTAGACAAATGTACTTTCGCTGCCGAGAGGATAAAATATTTAGGTCACGTGATAGAAGGGGGTAGACATGGTCCTGATGAAAGCAAAATACTAGCAATCCGGAAGTTAGTTAGACCTACCACTAAGAAGGGGGTCAGGTCTGTGCTAGGACTCATGGGTTTCTATTGTACATACATACCAAAGTATCCTGAAATAAGTGCTCCACTCACGGAGTTGACTAAGAGAAATATACCCAATGATGTCCACTAGAGGAAATCAGAACAAGATTCTTTTGAAAAATTAAAGGCCTTCTTATATGAAGTAACTGGTCTAGCTACCAATGACAATTTGTCATTCCAAGTGCACTGTGATGCATCCGACTATGGTGTGGGTTGTTGCTTGACTCAGCAAGATGTTGACGGGTCTTACCGACCAATAGCGTTTGCCAGCGAAAAGTTCAATGCCACACAGAAGAACTGGGCAAGCATTGAGAAAGAGGCTTGGGCAGTACTATTTGGGCTGAATAAATTTGATAAGTGGATTTATGGTGCTCAAGTAGAGATAATTTCTGATCACAACCCACTTAAATATTTAAACCATACCACTCCTAAAAGCCCCAAGTTAACCCGTTGGGCGCCTTACAAAGATGGAATCACTCCATCACACATAGGCCGGGTGTACAGCACCGAAGTGCGGCTGCTCTATCCAGATTGGAATGAACCATCTCTTATGTTATATGTATAAATACAATTTTTGTTTTGTTGTTTACGAAATTGCATTATTATTTGAATGTATATGTAGTGTATTGAGTTATCTTTTTTGAACATATTTGTTTTTGCAAGAAATGTAATCGCATTTATATATATATATATATATATATATATATATATATATATATATATATATATATATATATATATATATATATATATATATATATATATATATATATATATATATATATATTGTTCCTGAATGTCATAAAATCAGCCACTGTGGGCTAATTTTATGCTTAGGTGGGGCGTGTAAGGCGCGCCATGCCTGGTAACCCGTGTCAAGGTTGGCGTGTGGTAACCCTACTTCGGAGGGCAGCTTTGTGGTTGTTCGGTGCGGGGGTGGAACGAGAGAGGAAAACGGTTGTTATGTGACGAATATGGCTCTGTATACAAAATCCATCTTTTTTAAAAAATTACTTTATATGTGTTGTATGTGCTGTGTATGTAATAAAAGTGTGGGACAAAATTCTGGAAGTCTTTTTTGTGTCGTTTCTGTTTCTTAACCGCAAAGCGGTCAAAACTCCTATACGTGGTAAACCGGCGATGATACTGGATTACAATACGACAAAAGCAGGAGTCGATGGAGTCGATCCAATGTTTAGATGTTGCACGGTATCCCGCATACCACGAAGATGGGCAATCTCATCGTTTTTGAGGTTTTTGGACGTAATAGGAATTCATTCGCAAGTTGTCCTTAGATCCAATAAACCGGACAATTTCAAAATAAGGCGATTGTATCTGCGTTCTTTGGCCTTTAATTATAACTATATCTCAATATTATCAACATTTTATATCTTGTCATAAAACGCAGATTTATTATTTTCAATTTGTTTCAAAAGGAATGATCAAGGTTGAAAGAGCCGTTGCACTTTGTGCCACGCGCGCCTGCTGGGGTTCCAAATATTGGCGCGCCCGCTGAAGAGTTAACAAAAAGGATATTGCCTCGTTTCTATTTCAACGAAGTTCGTGGTCCGCTCATAATTATTTTATCAGTAATTATTTGGCGTTACCCCTTTCTTGCGTTTCAATAAACAATGGTTTCGAATTCGCGAGAGATTCAATAACAAATGGCAATCGCGTGTATCTGCCTCTCTCTATATTAATAATGAACGTTTGATTGGTTTAACGAATCCAGTCGTTGAATAATCATGCGCACAGCGTTGTTCCCTTTCAAGAATAAATTAAATGAAACAGTCATTCGACGAGATGCTATTTGGAATGAGGCAGATAGAATTTCAAATTTTAACTGAAATCGCACATTTTAATGAATATTCGGCAAGGCATTTTAAATGGAATGTTGGTTCCATTTGGAAGGTTCAAATGAAAAGGATTTCGCTTAAGGTAATACTTTATACTAAAAGGATAAAACGGCACAAGTCCCCCCCCCCCCCCCCCCCCGTACAACGAATTGCAGTCCAGCAAAGTTTTCTGCATTACGAAATTTTGTTCTGGTTAGAATCTGAAAAAAAATAAAAGATTTACGAGCGAATTCATTCTCATATTACAGTCGAACCCCGTTATAGCGAACCCGCCGTATAACGGACTCACGGATATAACGAACGAAAATTTTGGTCCCATTTTAGTTTGATTCAATGTACTGTTTGTTCCTGCATAGAATGTACAATAAATTATGGCAGTAAAATGCTTTTTGTTGACTTTAAGAAAGCTTTACTAGACTTATCATTTTTTTTGTAAAGAAATGGTGTGAAAAGTTATTTTTATATTTTTTAATGTCTTGTAAACAATTGATTGCGACGCAAGTGAACATACATGACGAGTAAGGCGTTGACAATTAAAGACAAGATAATGTAACTTGCTTATTTGATGCGAAGCTACTGCAACTCACATTACAGAACAAACTGAACAACCAACCAAACATAAAAAGCAAAGTCAACCACGTGATATGCGCCCTGGAGCAGTGGCGTAGCGAGCATAACTGGCGCCCGGGGCACGATACCTTTGTGGCGCCCCCCCTGAAAAACATATAGTAATATAATATATAGACCCTATATTGGCGCTGTCGATAAACATATAATAACATAATATATAGACCTTATATTGGCACTCCCCCTCGAAAAGCATATAGTAACATAATATATAAACCTTATGTTGGTGCCCTCCCCGAAAAACATATAGTAATTGTAACGAGGAATTCGTTACAGGTTCCTTTACTTTGATTAATTTAATTTAATTTGTGTAGTTCTCTTAAACTTTAAATTATAACTTTAATTTTAATCTTAAATCTGCTAGTAATGTTTCCTTTCCTTAGCTGATAGTAATTTATTTTTTTCCCAGGCTCTTAGTCATGGGAGGTCACTGTAACTTTAAGTCCGTTCGGTCGGTAATTGAGAATAGCCTATCTTCTAACATCTGGCAGTGCAATTTGCCGTCCTAGATTCTTTAAGTCTTTGTCAGCTAGGTCCCCTAATTGCTAGCCTCGTGTCCACGAAATAAGATGTCTTTTCTTCCCTGTTTCCGTGTTTTTGTTAACAGCATTGACGGGTCTTTTTAAGCATAAACTCCGTTTATGCTAAAGGCTCCTGTTTCCCCTTTCCGCGCCTGCGGCGAACGTAATTTATTACGATTCTCTTGCATGGGAAACAGTTTTTCTCAGAACAGGCGTTTGGGCTTCGCGCTGTTTGACCAGCTCCTCGGATTGGTTAAGCTCAGCCAGTCTCGGCCAATGAAACTCCTTAAAAGGGTTCTTCTGGCATTTTCTTCTGGCAAGAGGAATGTGGTACCTAAGGTTTCCAGTTTTGGCGATGCTTCGCGTATTTTATTTTATGGACACAAGGCGTTGGCAATGTGTTGGGGCGCTGTTAAGGTTGTCTTTCTCCTCTCCCTTCTGCACGCCTTGGCGAGATTGGTTGTACGGCAACCCTTCTCTCCTTGCGTTGTCCGGGGCTGAAAAAAAAAAGAGATGCGATGCAGAGATTCAGAATTTTTTTTGGTAGATGAAAACTTGCTCTAAGAGACCCTGATCCGAGCTATCGGTCATTTTTGTTTGGCCGTGGCTTGGTGAGGGGGATGATTTTTTTTTTGTCGAATAGTGAGTACCAGTGTATTCTCGTGATCTGATATTTGTGTATATATTTTAAAAAAAATTCCTTCAATACTATTATTTTATTTTTGATGCTCTCCTAAGTGGTCGTGTAGACCCGAAGCTCTTTTCTATTATGTAGCAGACCTTTTTGTTGTTATTATTCATTAACCAAGAGACTTATATATTCATCTCAAATAAACGTCAATTCAAAGTCTACATATGTTTCGTCTACCTTTTTGTGAGTGAAGCAGTTTTTTTTATATTTTTCTGTTGAGGGATTTTAGCCGCTCGTGTTCCTGTGGTATTGCACTAGAAATTTGTTTCCGGCACAACGTACTCCGTGAATATGATCGCGCTAGTAATTTTTTTTTTGAAGAGACTGTACTCCACTATTTACAGCTGAAAGGATCGTCATAATTTCTTTTAATTGGTCCTTCGTACACTTCGTGAGTTTCTAAACCTTCGGAACCCATCCGGCCATATTCACCGTTTGCGTGGGAGTTGACGGATTGCTCCATGCCTTCCAGAAATTCATCGTGATCAAATTATAGACATTCATCAGTATCTGTTTGCAGTGTCCGGAGCCTTGGTCCCATCATCGAAACGTGATTAATATTGCAAGAACAGTTTTTAATGAATTTAGGCAGAGCCTGACTTAGGCAGGGGCATACGAGGCAGTTGCCCCGGGCCCCTACATCAGAGGGGGGGGCCCCAAAACGAATAGAAAGTTTAGTATTAAGTATTAAGTTCTTCATTACTGAAGTACTGAAGCAGAGGGGGGCCCCCAAAGAAGTTTTTGCCCCGGGCCCCAATTAGGCTAAGTCGGGCCCTGAATTTAGGTTTCAGAACTATTTAGGGTCACTTGCCTGCCTGAACTTTCTACGTAGCCATAGTATCCCGAACTTTTGTCTTCGTACTGCTACAAACAATTTATGACTCCGAGAACTTCAAGTTCACTGTTACGAACTATTATAAATATCATCTCCTTTATTCAACTATAATTACTATTGCCACACTTCAGCAATAGTACAGTAATATAATATATAGATCTTATATTGGCGCCCCCCCCAAAAAAATAATATAGTAATATAATATATAGACCTTATATTGGCGCCCTCCCCGAAAAACATATAGTAATATAATATATAGACCTTATATTGGGGCCCTCCCCTGAAAAACATATAGTAATATAATATATAGACCTTAAATTGGCATCCACCTCGAAAACATATAGTAATATAATATATGGATCTTACATTGGCGCCCCACTGCGAGTGGCGCCCGGGGCATGATAGACCCCCTTGCCCCCCCCCCCCCTTTGCTACGCCACTGCCCTGGAGCGCAATCTCTTGGAGCGAATGTCAGTGAGAGCGAACACAGTGCTTAAGTCGAACCCCGTTCCAGCGAACTCGGTATATAACGAACTCACGGATATAACGAACGAAAATTCTGGTCCTGCCGTTTTCCCATTGTACGTAATTTAATGAGCATTGTGTCAGCTTAATGTCATCGATTTTAGTCGATTTAATTCGTTAATAATCGTTTTTACCATGTTTTTATTAACCTTTTAAACGCCGCACTATGATCGGAGATCAATCAGTGCTATTAATTCATAAAAATTACGTTTAGAGACAATTATAAGAACTATGGAATAAAAAAATTCCGGAAAAAAAATTTTTATCCCTGATTTTCAGCATGTTCCCATTTGGGAACATTGGCGTGTAACGCTATACTTTTCAACATGTTTTCGGTCGTAAAGCACTCGGTTTAAAACTTAGTTTCTTTACACAAAATTTAAATTGTTATAACTATAAACTTTTAATTTATTATAGAATTACACATTTTAAGCTTAAAAAATCTATAAACTATATTATAAATTTGTTTTTAAATGTACCTATAAAAGAAAATATAAATAAGAAAAATGAAAACACAGGTTTTTCTATACAAATTTTAAACAGTTCTATATAAAATTTTAAGGTTTATTATAAAAATGACACAAGTTAAATTTATATCATACATAAATTTAGCTATACAATTATTTATCAATACAATTACAAAAAAAATGTAGAAATGAAAAAATATGAAAGCAGATGCAATTATAGACTAAAATTACAGGAAATATTTCACACTAGTGTATAAAAACTAATAAGTATAAAAACTAAAATATAAGAAATAGAAAAACAACAATCTTACCGACCGTTTCACAAGATACTTTCTTTTTTTACATTTAAAAAAAATTTTGTTTACTGTCCGTGGTACTGGGGAAAACAGTTTACGTGCAATCTTTTTTCGCATTCATAGCACCCTTTTCTTGTGTTTTTTTGGCACACAACACAACGTCCCTGAGAAAAGTCTACAATATAATGTGCATCAGATTTTCTTAAAGATTTTGACTGATGCACACGAGGTCCAGGAATGGTATGAATTTTTGGTTTCATCCGTAGTAAATTTAAAGTTACTTCTCTCCGAAAATTGAGATGTGACAATACTTGTGCTGTGTTCTTGTGTGCATATGTGTGTAGAATCCATCCAGCAACAACAGCCATGTTCAAGGCATTGTTAAACAAATTCCAGTACCATTTTTTGCTGCGAAACTGGGGTCTGTAAGTCCCAAGAAGTCTATCTAATAAATCGACGCCTCCCATTCCTTCATTATACATCTTTATAAGATGTGGCTGAGGGATATCAGTTTTTTTCTTTTGAACTCGACAAAAGCGTTTTGCTTTGCTTAGATGTTCATGGGATGAATAATTGGATGCTATAGTTACTACAGCACTGTCTTTCCAACGGCACATGTATACTTTGCCGTCACTTCGAAAATCAAACCCTCCCCTTTGCCATTTTGAAACTACCTTAGAAGATACTAGAGGGCATCTTCCTGTTCGATTTTCTCGAATCGTTCCAGTAGCTTTGAAGTCCTTATCGGATAAGTCACTCATGAGCTTATGTGAAGTAAAAAAATTATCAAAAAACACTTGGTGTTTTTCAGGGTTTCTAACATGGGATAAAAGTTCCCATACGACTCGTGATCCAAGTGGTGAATTTTCATTTTCAGAACTTCTTCCACTATATATATTCATTGCATAGGGATAACCACTTGCAGAACAAAGCATCCAAATTTTATAACCAAACCGTATTGGTTTACCCTTGATAAACATTTTGGCCGAATGATGACCATAATAAGGCACCATCGACTCATCAATACTCAGCTTATCGTGGAACACGCCAAACTGACGAAAATTTTTCTGAAGTTCTTCATAAATGGGAGAAATTTTTCCCATTTTATCGCCAGGAACCAACTTTGTATTATCCACAATATGAAAGTATTTTTTTAATTTTCTAAATCTGTTCCTTGGCATAACAGATGGCACAATTGGAACCATAAGATCGTCTTGTGTGCTCCAATATAAATCCTCGCCTGGTAAGCTATGGTACCCACTAAACAGCAGTAGTCCGAAAAACTGACCTATATCATTTTCATCCAAATCCAGTGTTTCACCTTTCTGTAAGGCATATAGTTCTGTCATTTTCGCCAAATGAATGAAATAGTCTATGGGTAAAAATTTATGAAAAATTTCAATTGGGGAAAGGGTAACAATCTCTGGGAAAACTTGACATATATCTTCAATGCCTGCATTTTCCACACTTTTCTTTTCAAAAGTTGTAGATTTATTCCAGCGATAGTCGGTGCTTTTCTGTGTACCCGATAATCGTTTTCTCTTAGATTTTGGCTGTTCTTTCGAAGTTGAAGGAACATCCGCATATCCTATGGAATCGTTATCCGAAATGTTCGCGAAAACTTCAACTTCTCCACAAACATCTGCAGGCATAACGCATTCAAAAGTTTCCTCATTTATATCTTCTTCATCTGTGATGCATCCACTTTCTTCAGGGGGGAATTGGCATATATCAATAACATCTCCATCAGAGTCATCTGATAAAGTTTCCAGGTAATCTAAAGCCTCTTCAACAGTTAAAAATCGCTTTGGATTCGGCATGTCCGACCCAGAGAAGTATAGATTCCAAAATGCTGTGGCGGTGTATTTAGAAAGAGAAAAGAAAAAAACAATCACGAGGTTTCCCCATGAACGCTGTTCTTAAATGTCCTATTCCATGATAGGAGAAAAGAAAATATAAAAAGCAAAGTTTGCCGTGAAATAAACAAGAGTTTCACAGCTGCAGCCATAAACACTCTTTACCCCTTCCGCCCAAACCCTCCCCCCTCCCCCCCGAGACGTGCGTGTGGGGAGACACAGGGGAACATGAAACAACAACTAGACACGTTTTCCATAGTGTATTGAACCACGTAATACTTTATTTGAAGTTTCAAACATTTTTTTCAACAGTTTCATTGAGATTTAAAAAACATGTACTTTTCTACTACTTTACACGCCAATGTTCCCTTTTGGGAACATTCAACTTTGGTTTCTTATATAAAGCGCATTTTTTCTCCGAATTTCGATATCTATTTTTTTATCATTAAAGTGAACCCTTATAAGAATAGTTTACGTTATTTTAAAAAATTTAGTTTATTTTTCTATTTTTGGAGAATTTTTAAGTAATGCCATGTCGAAAGTGCTAAAAAAGCTGTTTTTTGCGAATTTCTGTACACTACTGATTTTATTTTTGGAACATAATTCTTATGTCAAAAAATCAAGTATGTCTTTATTTGTAATGAGAAATTTTTACAAGACTGATATAATGAAACTTTTTTTTTAATTGAGTTAACTCGCTTCCTTGTTTGTTTGTTTGTTTGTGTGTTTGTCCAGTACAAATCTTGCAATCGATTTTTAACTAACTTCCCGACTAGCTAGACATTCGAAACTTTTAGAATAGCTCAGAACACGATGACAATGCATTCTTTTGATACTTTTAGCCGAAAAAAATCCGCAAGGTGGCGCTTCGATCGAATTCAATGCTTGCACTTTTGCGTAACGGCGTTTGACGATTTTGAAAACAGAATACATATGAATTTAGTTTGTTTACAAAAATATTGAGCGAAAAATTTAAAAAAATTAAAGTTTATAAAGTCTGTAGATAGTGGAAACGACTAAAAAGTGATTAAAATTAAATAAAAGAAAGTGAAAAAGAATAATTAAGTGAAGGTTTGAGCAATTAAGAGAGAATTGTCAAGTTTATATGATTGAACAGAAAATTTAAAAACGTGGTATATAAAAAGTACTTTTTATCTTGTAATTATTAATAGATTTTATCATTTTCAATACATCATTATTGAATACACATTGCTACTAATAAGTTATACATCTTGTGAACTCTGGCATTTTTCTTAACGGTTCGGATATAGCGAACCACCGAATAAAGCGAACAAAACCTTTGGTCCCTTGAAGTTCGTTATAACGGGGTTCGACTGTAAAATTTTTTTTTACCTACATTTTTTTATGGGTTTCAAAAGCTTTAATTTACGAATTTTTAAGCTATAATAATTCTTACGAGCCTGTCTGATATAAAAGTGACTGAAACTGAAAGATAAGGGGAATTCGGGAAAAAACACTCGATTTCGTCGATGTTGATGGAATCATGGTGACTTGTTAAATTTTAGGACTTTTTTGATGACTACGGAGCGTGACATTTTGGAAAGAGTTGCGAACCGTAGTGAAGACGCTCTACTATAAATAATGACGCTGGTAATTAAAAAACTCTTTCAAAAACCTTTAAGAGGAGAAAATGCTGCAATACTGTGATACAATTCGCCGGGGAATACTGTCTCTCTCAAAGTGTTCAGATGCTTCGTAAAGATCGCCATTTTTTATGAACAAAATGCCTTTTATAAGAAACATCAGAAGGGAAGTATTATTA
>OU015492.1:231199795-231208204 GCA_907164885.2 Dolomedes plantarius
CTTATTTTGTCACCGCAACCTTTTACTATGTTAACGCAAACTCAATACTTAAATTGTAAATATTTTTTGTAAATATAACTTTTCGTAATTTATCTCAGTTTCCTTTTAACGCTAAGCACCGCACCAACAATCAATCGCAACATTTGGAGGCACTCGACGAGATCCAGCTCAAGGAAGCCTGAGATAAGTACATTTTTTTCTTTTGAATCAAGTTTGATTTTGGTTTCACGAAAGTTGTTTACGCATCCGCACCATTACAAGCGTAATGGAAAAGAGAACAAATGATTCAGCAGATGATACTGCTGCTAAAAACGCTGAGAGAATTGCAATTAATCTTCGCGGCAGAGCGAAATCAGCATTAACTAGAATTCACAAGTATATCAATGACGAAAACCAAACATTCAACAAATACGATTTAAATAACAAACTACAAAAATTAGAGACAATTTATTCTGATTTCGACAAAGCAGACTCAGATCTGCCCATTCAGCTCTCCGAAATGGAAGAATTTGAAGATAAATATTATGAAACCAAAGCCAAACTTCAAGAAGCTCATGAAAAATTATGCATTGATAATATAAATGATCCGAGACCTATAACAAATATTTCTAACGCTAATAATTTTAAGCTGCCTAGAATAAATATTCAGTCATTTAGTGGTAATTACAAAGACTGGCCTTCATTTAAAGATCTATATTCATCATTGGTTCATAATAATAGTAGTTTATCCAATATTCAAAAGTTTTCGTATTTAAAAGGTTTATTACTTGACGAACCGGCAGCGATAATTAAACACATACCAATTTCGGAAGCTAGTTACAAAGAAGCTTGGGAAAAACTGCTTACTAGATACGAGAGAAAGAAACAAATCGTTTCTTCTCTCGTCAAAACATTTTTTGATCAACCATCTATCAATCATGCAAACGCATCCAATTTACGCAGCATAGCAGATGTCTCAGATGAAGTCATTCGAGGACTTAAATCCATCGATGAGCAAGCTAACTCAAGAGATATCTGGCTAATTTACATATTGTTGCAAAAGGTTGATCAGAAAACACGCGAAGAATGGTCGCAACAAACTGTTAACAATGATTTTCCTACATTCGATGAGTTCCTTGAATTCCTTAATAATAAGTGTGCGTCGTTAGACTTGTTCCACGAAAATGAGTCTTACAATAAAAAAGAAAAGGTTAATGTTTTTAAACCTACATCTAACAATCCAAAGTGTATGCTGTGTAGAATGCCTTTCCCCTTACTTTTTAAATGCCATAAATTCAAAGAAATGAGTGTGAAAGATAGAAAGCAATATGTTCGCAAAAGTAAACTGTGCATTAATTGTTTATCAAACAAGCATACCGATTACCAATGTAATTCCACTTATTTATGTCATTTCTGTAAAGAAAAGCATCATTCTAGCTTGCATGAAAATATGCAGAATTATGCCGTTTCTGCTTCCACTTTCGATTCAAAGGGCTCTACAAATCGAAAAAACGCACCTGCTATTACCGACGATCATCCCAGTACATCAAACGAAACCAACACTGTTTTGTTAAATACGGCCCAAACTTCATTCGCACTTTTACCCATAGCATGTGTCATGGTAAAAGATTGTACGGGAGAAGCACATACACTGAGAGCTTTATGTGATTCGGGTAGTGAGTCATCGTTCATTAGTGAAACTTGCATGAATATTTTAGGAATAAAAAGGAAGAATGCTAGATTTCCTGTTAAAGGGTTGTCTGGAAAGGACCTTGCCATGACTAAAGGGTGTATAGCACTTGACTTTCTTTCGATTCATGAACCTGGGGTCAAGCTGACTGTTACAGCTTATGGTTTGGATAAATTAACGGCACCTCTGCCTGTATCGAAGATAAAAGACGAACATTTCACGCACTTAAAAAATATTCAACTAGCTGATCCAAATTTCAACACGCCGAATAAAATTGATATGATTCTTGGATCAGATATTTTCTTTTCGATGTTACTTCCTGGTCAAATAAATTGTTCTCAAAGTAATTTAATTGCACAGAATTCAATTTTCGGTTTTCTGGTTTCTGGTAAATTACCTAACACAAGCACAAATGCCAATTCAATATCTAGTTTGCATATTTACGAAATAAATATTGAAACGGAGCTTAAACGATTTCCGGAGTTAGAAGATGTTCCTGATTCTAAAAATATGATGCTTACTCGGGAAGAACAGTTTGAAAACCATGCAGATATCGCTTCACGTGGCATTGATCCTAAATGTCTCCCAAATTGCACTTTATGGTTTAATGGTCCACAGTGGCTACAATTAGATGCATCTTACTGGCCTAAGAATAAAATAAATTCAAAAGAAACCGAGAATGAAGTGAAGACTGAGCAAAGAGGTGACCCAATCTTTAGCCTTCACCTCCACACTTCAAATATTTTAGTAGATGAGTTTTTCGAAAAATTCTCTTCCTTGGCTAAAATAATTCGCATTGTAGCTTACTGCCAAAGGTTTATTAAAAATTGTAAAAGATCCGCAGAAAATCTCCAAGATCAATCTACGACACTCACCTTTTCAGAAATCAAACAAGCCGAAGAAACAGTTATCCGTTCTATTCAAAATAGCTATTTTCATAAAGACATAAAATGCATCAAAAATCAAGAACCTGTACCAAATAAAAGTCAATTACGCTCCCTTTACCCATTTGTAGACGAAAACGGTCTCTTACGGGTGGGAGGTCGATTACAGAACTCTCAACTACAATATAATCAGAAACATCCTGTTATTCTGCCGTATCAACATAAGTTCAGCGAACTTTTCATCAAAGAACGGCATGTAGCCTATCTACATGCTGGCCCAACATTGGTAGCGCACATCATACGGCAATCATACTGGATCATTGGTGGAAGAAAATTAATTAATAAATGTATAAACAAATGCTTAAAATGTCACAGATTCAAGACTTCCACAAAAACACAACTGATGGGTAATTTACCTAAGCCTCGAGTAACTCTGGAACGACCTTTTTTCTACTGTGGCATTGATTACGCAGGTCCAATCTCCATAAAATTTAGTAAAGGTCGAGGTTCTAAAACTACCAAGGGATATATAGCTTTATTCATTTGTTTATCGACTAAAGCTGTGCATCTTGAGGCAGTCAGTGATTTGACAGCTGAATCATTTATAGCTGCTCTTCGCCGTTTCAGTGCTCGTCGTGGTGCCCCTCGCCACATTCATAGCGATAATGCTACCAATTTTGTGGGTGCTCGACGAAAACTCAACGAAATGCAACAAATGTGGCGCTCTTTGCCTGAAAATGAATCAATTGCTCACCACCTAGCCAACACTTCTATCGAGTGGCATTTCACTCCACCTGGTTCTCCTCATTTTGGAGGAATTTGGGAAGCAGGAGTGCGCTCAATAAAATTTCACCTTAAAAGAGTGATGGGAGAAACTCTCCTGACGTTTGAAGAATTATCAACTCTACTCAGCCAGATAGAAGCTTTACTAAATTCACGACCTCTTACATACATTAAGAACTCGGATATTGACTCTATTACCGCACTTACTCCATCCCATTTCCTTACAGGAGATATGCTCACTTCTGTACCTGATCAACCCTTCTCTTCTCCACCACTAGCTAACAGATGGACGCTCGTCCAAAACCTGAGAAGAGGTTTCTGGAAACAGTGGAGGCATTCTTATTTGCACTCCCTACAACAGCGGAAGAAGTGGCAGTCCTCGCAGCCGAATCTTAAAGAAGATGACATCGTACTTATCAAAGATGATGCTCCTCCAGGTTCCTGGCAACTAGGAAGGATCCTAGAAACTCATCCTGGTAAGGACAATCTTGTTCGAGTCGCTACAGTTAAAACTCAAAACAACGTTGTAAAACGTTCAATCACCAAACTTTCTCCTCTTCCTTTATATCAGAACTAAGGTCCTGATAGGGTGGGAGAATGTTCCACCCACACCCCTCTGTGCTTCCAACAGGAGGCGCTCGCTGACTCTTATCTCCAGCTCCGGTCATTGAACTTGAGCCCCCTTCGAACACTTCACTAGAAGACTCCTTTGTCTCTAGACGCAACTTCGCACCGCTCCATACGGAGCGTCTTATTTTGTCACCGCAACCTTTTACTATGTTAACGCAAACTCAATACTTAAATTGTAAATATTTTTTGTAAATATAACTTTTCGTAATTTATCTCAGTTTCCTTTTAACGCTAAGCACCGCACCAACAATCAATCGCAACATTTGGAGGCACTCGACGAGATCCAGCTCAAGGAAGCCTGAGATAAGTACATTTTTTTCTTTTGAATCAAGTTTGATTTTGGTTTCACGAAAGTTGTTTACGCATCCGCACCATTACAAGCGTAATGGAAAAGAGAACAAATGATTCAGCAGATGATACTGCTGCTAAAAACGCTGAGAGAATTGCAATTAATCTTCGCGGCAGAGCGAAATCAGCATTAACTAGAATTCACAAGTATATCAATGACGAAAACCAAACATTCAACAAATACGATTTAAATAACAAACTACAAAAATTAGAGACAATTTATTCTGATTTCGACAAAGCAGACTCAGATCTGCCCATTCAGCTCTCCGAAATGGAAGAATTTGAAGATAAATATTATGAAACCAAAGCCAAACTTCAAGAAGCTCATGAAAAATTATGCATTGATAATATAAATGATCCGAGACCTATAACAAATATTTCTAACGCTAATAATTTTAAGCTGCCTAGAATAAATATTCAGTCATTTAGTGGTAATTACAAAGACTGGCCTTCATTTAAAGATCTATATTCATCATTGGTTCATAATAATAGTAGTTTATCCAATATTCAAAAGTTTTCGTATTTAAAAGGTTTATTACTTGACGAACCGGCAGCGATAATTAAACACATACCAATTTCGGAAGCTAGTTACAAAGAAGCTTGGGAAAAACTGCTTACTAGATACGAGAGAAAGAAACAAATCGTTTCTTCTCTCGTCAAAACATTTTTGATCAACCATCTATCAATCATGCAAACGCATCCAATTTACGCAGCATAGCAGATGTCTCAGATGAAGTCATTCGAGGACTTAAATCCATCGATGAGCAAGCTAACTCAAGAGATATCTGGCTAATTTACATATTGTTGCAAAAGGTTGATCAGAAAACACGCGAAGAATGGTCGCAACAAACTGTTAACAATGATTTTCCTACATTCGATGAGTTCCTTGAATTCCTTAATAATAAGTGTGCGTCGTTAGACTTGTTCCACGAAAATGAGTCTTACAATAAAAAAGAAAAGGTTAATGTTTTTAAACCTACATCTAACAATCCAAAGTGTATGCTGTGTAGAATGCCTTTCCCCTTACTTTTAAATGCCATAAATTCAAAGAAATGAGTGTGAAAGATAGAAAGCATATGTTCGCAAAAGTAAACTGTGCATTAATTGTTTATCAAACAAGCATACCGATTACCAATGTAATTCCACTTATTTATGTCATTTCTGTAAAGAAAAGCATCATTCTAGCTTGCATGAAAATATGCAGAATTATGCCGTTTCTGCTTCCACTTTCGATTCAAAGGGCTCTACAAATCGAAAAAACGCACCTGCTATTACCGACGATCATCCCAGTACATCAAACGAAACCAACACTGTTTTGTTAAATACGGCCCAAACTTCATTCGCACTTTTACCCATAGCATGTGTCATGGTAAAAGATTGTACGGGAGAAGCACATACACTGAGAGCTTTATGTGATTCGGGTAGTGAGTCATCGTTCATTAGTGAAACTTGCATGAATATTTTAGGAATAAAAAGGAAGAATGCTAGATTTCCTGTTAAAGGGTTGTCTGGAAAGGACCTTGCCATGACTAAAGGGTGTATAGCACTTGACTTTCTTTCGATTCATGAACCTGGGGTCAAGCTGACTGTTACAGCTTATGGTTTGGATAAATTAACGGCACCTCTG
Source organism: Dolomedes plantarius (assembly GCA_907164885.2). NCBI lineage: Eukaryota > Metazoa > Arthropoda > Arachnida > Araneae > Dolomedidae > Dolomedes > Dolomedes plantarius. The sequence goes on from OU015492.1 coordinate 231,205,737, forward strand.
CCTGTATCGAAGATAAAGACGAACATTTCACGCACTTAAAAAATATTCAACTAGCTGATCCAAATTTCAACACGCCGAATAAAATTGATATGATTCTTGGATCAGATATTTTCTTTTCGATGTTACTTCCTGGTCAAATAAATTGTTCTCAAAGTAATTTAATTGCACAGAATTCAATTTTCGGTTTTCTGGTTTCTGGTAAATTACCTAACACAAGCACAAATGCCAATTCAATATCTAGTTTGCATATTTACGAAATAAATATTGAAACGGAGCTTAAACGATTTCCGGAGTTAGAAGATGTTCCTGATTCTAAAAATATGATGCTTACTCGGGAAGAACAGTTTGAAAACCATGCAGATATCGCTTCACGTGGCATTGATCCTAAATGTCTCCCAAATTGCACTTTATGGTTTAATGGTCCACAGTGGCTACAATTAGATGCATCTTACTGGCCTAAGAATAAAATAAATTCAAAAGAAACCGAGAATGAAGTGAAGACTGAGCAAAGAGGTGACCCAATCTTTAGCCTTCACCTCCACACTTCAAATATTTTAGTAGATGAGTTTTTCGAAAAATTCTCTTCCTTGGCTAAAATAATTCGCATTGTAGCTTACTGCCAAAGGTTTATTAAAAATTGTAAAAGATCCGCAGAAAATCTCCAAGATCAATCTACGACACTCACCTTTTCAGAAATCAAACAAGCCGAAGAAACAGTTATCCGTTCTATTCAAAATAGCTATTTTCATAAAGACATAAAATGCATCAAAAATCAAGAACCTGTACCAAATAAAAGTCAATTACGCTCCCTTTACCCATTTGTAGACGAAAACGGTCTCTTACGGGTGGGAGGTCGATTACAGAACTCTCAACTACAATATAATCAGAAACATCCTGTTATTCTGCCGTATCAACATAAGTTCAGCGAACTTTTCATCAAAGAACGGCATGTAGCCTATCTACATGCTGGCCCAACATTGGTAGCGCACATCATACGGCAATCATACTGGATCATTGGTGGAAGAAAATTAATTAATAAATGTATAAACAAATGCTTAAAATGTCACAGATTCAAGACTTCCACAAAAACACAACTGATGGGTAATTTACCTAAGCCTCGAGTAACTCTGGAACGACCTTTTTTCTACTGTGGCATTGATTACGCAGGTCCAATCTCCATAAAATTTAGTAAAGGTCGAGGTTCTAAAACTACCAAGGGATATATAGCTTTATTCATTTGTTTATCGACTAAAGCTGTGCATCTTGAGGCAGTCAGTGATTTGACAGCTGAATCATTTATAGCTGCTCTTCGCCGTTTCAGTGCTCGTCGTGGTGCCCCTCGCCACATTCATAGCGATAATGCTACCAATTTTGTGGGTGCTCGACGAAAACTCAACGAAATGCAACAAATGTGGCGCTCTTTGCCTGAAAATGAATCAATTGCTCACCACCTAGCCAACACTTCTATCGAGTGGCATTTCACTCCACCTGGTTCTCCTCATTTTGGAGGAATTTGGGAAGCAGGAGTGCGCTCAATAAATTTCACCTTAAAAGAGTGATGGGAGAAACTCTCCTGACGTTTGAAGAATTATCAACTCTACTCAGCCAGATAGAAGCTTTACTAAATTCACGACCTCTTACATACATTAAGAACTCGGATATTGACTCTATTACCGCACTTACTCCATCCCATTTCCTTACAGGAGATATGCTCACTTCTGTACCTGATCAACCCTTCTCTTCTCCACCACTAGCTAACAGATGGACGCTCGTCCAAAACCTGAGAAGAGGTTTCTGGAAACAGTGGAGGCATTCTTATTTGCACTCCCTACAACAGCGGAAGAAGTGGCAGTCCTCGCAGCCGAATCTTAAAGAAGATGACATCGTACTTATCAAAGATGATGCTCCTCCAGGTTCCTGGCAACTAGGAAGGATCCTAGAAACTCATCCTGGTAAGGACAATCTTGTTCGAGTCGCTACAGTTAAAACTCAAAACAACGTTGTAAAACGTTCAATCACCAAACTTTCTCCTCTTCCTTTATATCAGAACTAAGGTCCTGATAGGGTGGGAGAATGTTCCACCCACACCCCTCTGTGCTTCCAACAGGAGGCGCTCGCTGACTCTTATCTCCAGCTCCGGTCATTGAACTTGAGCCCCCTTCGAACACTTCACTAGAAGACTCCTTTGTCTCTAGACGCAACTTCGCACCGCTCCATACGGAGCGTCTTATTTTGTCACCGCAACCTTTTACTATGTTAACGCAAACTCAATACTTAAATTGTAAATATTTTTTGTAAATATAACTTTTCGTAATTTATCTCAGTTTCCTTTTTAACGCTAAGCACCGCACCAACAATCAATCGCAACATTTGGAGGCACTCGACGAGATCCAGCTCAAGGAAGCCTGAGATAAGTACATTTTTTTCTTTTGAATCAAGTTTGATTTGGTTTCACGAAAGTTGTTTAC
>OU015492.1:231208704-231228704 GCA_907164885.2 Dolomedes plantarius
CTTTGACTTGTTTGAAACTTTTTACGAAGTATCAGATTGACGGCTTTTAATATATAGGAAAGCAGTTGATGAAATAAATTGTATATAATATATTTAATGTAAGTAACTGTTGTTTGAACCTACTTTTGATAACCATTTTTTGATTATATGAACAACTTTTATACATTTTGGTTTGTTTTCTTACTTCCTCCTTTGTACTACAAGTGTTCTTCGGTATATTATGAGATATACATTATACGTACAGGTATACATAATTTATTATTTATATGGGTTATGAATACTATACGTATCTAATTAAACAGCACACAAAGTGATTAAGAGAGTTACAGACCATGGAAACGAAACTTGAGTGACGAGCATTTTACAAGCAAAATGTTGAAAAGTACCCCTAAAATTCAAAACGCTCTAACTATTTACCTGGTGAAGATAAATTAGCATAATTATATAAATTTTTGAAGGAAATTTTTCGCTCTACAACTTTGTATATCACGAGTTTTCTGAGAAATGGAAGGGGAAAGAGCTAGAAGAGGAAGTTTGACGAGATACCTGAACCGCTACCACTTTTTTTGAAAAATTTTCATATTCAACGGCTCATATCTCGAAAACGTTAACACTTGGGTACAAACATGGATATATCATTCGGAAGGGAATTTTATAAGCTTTATTTTTTAAATTTGACAATTTCCTGTGCTACGCACCGTTTTCGAGATAAACGCCAAAAACTAAAAAAAGGACCTTAGGCCCCCCCCCCCCCGCGGCGCCTGAAATCGAGGGGACTTTATTAGGCGTTGCTCAGGGTACCAACCCCTACACATTCCTGAAAAAATCTCAACCCCTTCATTTAATGCATGATTCTCCGCCATTTTGAGCAAATTTGACTGGACTATTACTATGAAAGAGTAGTTTTGAGCAATCAGTGCAAAGCGTAAACCTAATTAAATAATATATGTAATCAGAACCAATGGGGGGGGGTTATAACCCCCATCAACCCCCCCTTGCGTACGCCACTGGGTCCAGCGGTTTGGTCTGTGCGTTGTATGTCAGTCAGTCAGTGAATGAATGAATGAATGAATGAGTCAGTTACGGAACTGTTTTATATATATAGATATATACATATATGTATATATATATATATATATATATATATATATATATATATATATATATATATATATATATATATATATATATATATGCATATATATACAGAGGCTGTTCGCACATTTTTATGACGGCAGCCGTCTTTGTAGTGTTTTTTACCGTGGATTAATCCAACCATCTGTTTGATATGTAGAAGCGCCCTTTTAGGTGATTTTGGGACAACACAAAAGGAGAGGCGATCTTTCAATTTCTGGCTCAAGAACTTGTATGTGCAGTTCAGTCTTCGGCGGGAAAGCCCGCCCATCTGCTTGCAGAGAAGTGATTCTGAACCACGTGGCTTCACGTGTCGCATAAAAAATATAATCAATCTTCAAAATGCTGATGGACAAATAAATCGATATTCTGTGAGCAAATTTCCTTCGCACGTGTTAGATAGGTTTCTACAGGCCCTGATTTTCCATTAGGCCCGGGCCTAGGGCCCCCTAGAATGTTGGGGGCCCCCAAAAAAATTTTATTTTAAAAGAAAAAAAAGAAAAAATTCCCAATTCAATTTTTTTTACCTTTTTTAATAGCAAATTTTTTTTTATATATCCTTTCAAATTAGATTGATTGGTTCATCATATGTATAGTTATATGTATAGTTCATCATATGTATGCAATAGTGTATATAAGGGATTCATAAGTTTTTCTAGTTGCATTGTATTGATGTTTTAATGATGAAGTTAATATGTTGTATCGCTTTTTGTTATTTGATAATGTTCTAGGCTTCTACGTTTCAAATAGCCAATTCTTGGTAAAAGGGTACTTTCAGAATGATTCATGATTATTATTTTTTTTTTTGTGTGTGTGTAAATTTTGGAAATGTTACGCCCACATCAGTGCTAGGGGGGCCCCATCCCAAGTTGTGCCTATAGTCAAGAATTTTCTAAATCGGGGTTTCTACAAGTACGCATATACTACAGAATTAACGCAGATGTTAATGGATTCAAGAAATCCTAATGTTTCCCGGCCATTTCAGGAAAGTTGTGATACCCACGTGTAAATCATTATGTGCTCTCTTAGTTCATGTGTTAATAAAGTGTCATTCATTCAGGAAGTGTGGTAAGTGAATTCTTGTTTTATTCTTTTATGTTTTATGCAATGTTCTAATCTTCTAGAATCACGGCCATAACAATGATTAATAACAATGTTTAATATACTGGCCATGCTAAATAAATTAATGATGTAATGAAATTTATTCATACATATCATTTTAAAATTATATAAAATTTATATATCTATATATATAAATCAGTTCCGTAACTGACTCTCTGACATACAACGCACAGACCAAACCGCTGGACCTAAAGGGCTGAAATTTTGCATGGCGATTCTTCTTATGGTGTAGGGGTGCACTAAGAAAGGTTTTTGAAAAATTCTTCTTAGATTTTTTTAAATGGAATTTTTAAGCTCTTTTTGTAACATTCTTTAAAGTTTGCATTTAAAATAATAATTTGAGGGTTATAAAATTTATATCACGAGTGAGATCCTAAAAATTCCTTTAAAATGAAATCTTTTTCGAACCTTTACCTCCATTTTCTGATTTTGGGTGAATTTTTAAACATTAATTTTTAGAATTTAATTTATTAAATGCCGATCACGCGATTTCTTTTTCTGGTACTTTAAATAAATTTATCGTCACGTGCATAACAATGAAATATACAAAAAACAATTAACTAGAAAAAACTAATTAGAAAAAAAAAATTTTTTTTCTTTCTAATGCAGCAGACGATTAGATATTATCCAAAAAACATAAATATCGCTTTCGATTTTTTTATAAATATATATATATATATATATATATATATATGTATATTTTTTACATCAATTGTATACATTGATCGTCGCATTTATTATAAATATATATATTTATTTTTTTGGCATTAATTGCTTACAGTGACCGTTGTATTTAATTTGAATGTACTCCGTAGCGAAGCGCGGGTTTCCAGCTAGCTTTTATTCATAAAAGTAATTATTATTAAATTATTTAGAAATTCTGATTGCTTTTACGTAACAGCTATTTATAATGTACAAAATTCATCAAGGCATGTAACGTCCGTTCACTTTCGGTGACATTAAAAAAAAATTGAATAATAAATTCCTTTGCTGAGTATTAAAACTTGGCCCTTTTGTTTTTCTAACTTCAGATTACTAAATACACAAATGATAATTTCAAGATAAAAAGAACTTTTTATATACCAAGTTTTTAAATGCTCTGTTGAATCATATAAACTTAACAATTCTATGTATTAATACATACTTAAAAAAAATTTTTTTTTTGATGGATTATCCCATCAACTTGAAAGAAAATGATCAAATGCGTAATAAAGATAGCAATTATAAGCAATTTTCGAACAACAAAATTAACTGAAAATGAATTCAAATCTGCTTAAACATGGGTAAAAGTATATAGAGTAAATATGCTCTCTTCTACCCAGACTTGGGTGTATATAATTTGAAGTGGCACTCTATTTGAATTTGATACAAACACAATTTATACTTGAAACAAAGTTTATTGAATTCGTTGCACATATAGAATTTGCTTTTACAGTAATAAGCATACGTACTACTTGTACGGAATATATAAATACAGCTTTCAAGAACAATATATTTTCAATACTCACAAACCAGCAGTACTGTCACGTAAACTTTGGGCCCCCTAAGCACTAGAACAGGACTGGAGCTGCATACCTCGTAGCTCCCTATCGCTTATCTATCAACCTTAACAACCTTTTTAAAACCCTAACAACTCTTTTTTATTAATGACGCTGCATGGTATTTATACTAAGCGCGTATGCCGAAATTAGCATATCTCAAGCAGCTTCTTTAATTCATTCACTCAAAAGTTCGGTTCTTGTGAATCGAATGTTGTGTATAACCTTGCAAGTATTAAAATAATGCATTGTCATCGTGTCCCGAGCTGTTACTAAAAGTTTCAAATGTCTAGCTAGTCGGGAAGTTAGTTAAAAATCGATTGCAAGATTCGTACTGGACAAATAAGAAAGCGAGTTGATAAAAACATGGTAATAAATGATCGGCAAAATTTGTAGGCGCAGCTATAGCTCCGAAACATTCTTTGAAATCCCATCTGTTTTTCTAATCGCGCTCAAAAAGATTCCAAACTGATTCAATTGAACCTGATGCATTCGGTAGGAGTGCAGTCGACTTTCCTTCATGTCTGGAAGGCGTCCAAGCAATTCTTCCAGGAATACGTGTCACAGATGAACCCTTCACTCGTCAGTCGGGCACTTGGCTGATATCGAACAATACACTGACAAGCGGCTAAATAGGTATGAAACATAGACACCCCGAGAGGTGCCAAGTGGCGAGATTCAAACTGGCAGTTCCCTTTGCAAGTTCCTATTCTTTGTTCTTTCTCTGGAAGGCTGAAGAGATAAATTTAAAATGTTTCTCTCGGTATTTAGAAATGTTCTGTTCAAGTCTACTTACCGCCACTCTCTGCTAAATGTACAAGAACGCCGTCAGGTCTGTGCAAGGAAAATGGCGTAACGGACAGCTGAAGATAGGCCAACCTGGCCAAGTTTGTTTAAAGGTGAAAACCACGAAAATGTGGATCAGTAGAAAAGGTTTATTCGTTATAACGTGATATTTAAAACCTAACTACCAGTGGCGTAGCAAAGGGGGGGGGGCAAGGGGGTCTATCATGCCAATGTAAGATCCATATATTATATTACTATATGTTTTCGAGGTGGATGCCAATATAATGTCTATCTATTATATTACTATATGTTTTTCAGGGGAGGGCCCCAATATAAGGTCTATATATTATATAACTATATGTTTTTCGGGGAGAGCGCCAATATAAGGTATATATATTATATTACTATATTATTTTGTGGGGGGCGCCAATATAAGGTCTATATATTTTATTGCTATATGTTTTTAGGGGAGGGCACCAACATAAGGTCTATATATTATGTTACTATATGCTTTTCTTGGGGGAGTGCCAATATAAGGTCTATATATTACGTTATTATATGTTTATCGAGGGCGCCAATATAGGGTCTATATATTATATTACTAAATGTTTTTCAGGGGGGGGGGGCGCCACAAAGGTATCGTGCCCCGGGCGCCAGTTATGCTCGCTACGCCACTGCTAACTACCGTAAAATGTTTTTCATGAGGTAACCCAAAGGGCAGTCTTACGAAAATCTTTGGATTTCCGTACAGCATAAACCAGAGGTGTACCATTAGAGGCCACATGTAAATTAGGTAGTAGTAAAGGAGGCCGCATAAGTTGATGAGCCTATAAATGCGATTTTCATCAAATTATTTTAGTTTTAATACTCTTGTGCATTATATAGAAGAATAACAAAAAAAAAATAAGTCCTTATTTATTTATTATTTGACATAAAAAGTTACAATAGAAAATATTTTTGTATTCGCATAAGGATAAAAACATGTTATAACATTAATCATGAATTATTATTTTTTTTTGCAGAAAAAATAATTCCTTTTTAACGTACATGTCACAACAATATTAGTAAGAAAATATTTTTTGTGTAGAGATCATATAACATGTCTGGGTAGTATTGCTAAGAAACTCTGAGCATTAAATTAAATATGAAGTGCATCATACAATCAAGGTAAACGAAGCTCATTTGGATAAATGTACAATTGTAGACAACGATTTCAAAATGTCAATTTTATTTTGGCCGACACTGTACATACATTCATGCCGTTCTTTATTTAATTCCATTGATTTGGAAATCGTTGTCTATATACATAAAACAGTTCCGTAACTGACTCATTCATTCACTGACTGACTGACTGACTGACATACAACGCACAGACCAAACCGCTGGACCTCAAGGGCTGAAATTATGCATGGCGATTCTTCTAATAGTGTAGGGGTGCACTAAGAAAGATTTCTCAAAAATTCTTCTTAGATTTTTTTAAAATTAAATTTTTAAGCTGTTTTTTAAACTTGTTTTACGTTTGCATTTAAAATAATGCATTGAGGGTTATAAAATTTATATCACGAGAAAGATCGCAAAAATTCCTTCAAAATGAAATCTTTTTCGAACCTTTACCTCAATTTTCTGATTTTTGGTGAATTTTTAAAGATTAATTTTTAGAATTTAATTTATTAAATGTTGATCACGGGATTTCTTTTTCTGGTACTTTCAATAAATTTATCGTCACGTGCGTAACAACTAAATAGACAAAAATGATATTCTTTTTCTTTCTAATGCAGCAGACGATTGGATATTATCCAAAAAAAAAATTAATATCCCTTACGATTTTTTTATAAATATATATATATATATATATATATATATATATATATATATACAGTGATTTCCGCTTATAAGAATCACGTTTGTTATTACTGTTTTCGATTCTTATAAGCGGTTGATTCTTATAGCCGAAATTTAGGTTTTTGGACAGGCACACACACAACTATATATACATATATTAGATAATTTACCATAAAATACTCTTTAATTTACGTTAATTATCTTTTATATTAAAATTATTTTTTATAATTTCAAAAATACAACTTAATTTCTAGACCTATAAGTAGATACACATGATTATAGTAAGAAAAGAAAAAAATCCAATATTTGTTACAACATACCGGCTTAACAGTTGAACATTTCAACTACAGGAATGGAGCAATAAAAAGTTTTCTGTGGTAGTTTGACGTCATGAAGTTTTCAGGAAGCTGTTTCAATACTAATTGTCTCAGACGAAGATTCACCTTCTAGCTTACGTTTCACGATTTGATAACGTGCTGAATCTACTAATGTCACGTTTACCTAAGTGATAGTGGACACTTCGCCGAAGAATTATGTTTCAGGGTCCAGGAAGCCACAACCAGGATGTGGGAGGTGGGAAAAAAGAGCCCCTATTTTTGTTTGTCAGTGGAGAAAAGTGAAATCGGACCCGGACGGGTAAAGATGCCCCCGGGTCAAGCTAATAGGACAGTGTTGTGCTAAAGCGTTTAAGGGGAACTATTATGTTATGTCTAACAAAGAAATGGATGAATTTTACGACTATATTCCATCCCATCTTATCAATCTTTCTTTAAAAAAAAGAAAAAGAAAGAACTTCGTGCTTTTGGAGGGTTTAAGTGGCTTTTTCGGAAAAATGAAAGGAAAGCGAAGAGTGTAAACTGATTCTTAAAACCGGTGGATTGATTCTTTAAAGCGAAAATTTTAACATGGAAATAATATATTTGTTTTTGTTTTCGCGATATTGATTCTTATAAACGGTTGATTCTTATAACCACTGATCACTATAAGCGGTGGTTACTGTATATATATTACATCAATTGTATACAGTGATCGTCGCATTTATTATATATATATATATATATATATATATTTTGGCATTAATTGCATACATTGACCGTTGTATTTAATTTGAATGCACTCCGTAGTGAAGCGCGGGTTTTCAGCTAGTAATCTATATAATTAAATATTAATTAACACAAGTGCTAGCTTTTATGAAAGCCTCACAAGAAGATGACGCAGGCCGCGCGTTCCCCACCTCTGGTGTATGTATATCTATATATATAGACTAGCTGAAAACCCGCGCTTCGCTACGGAGTACATTCAAATTAAATACAACGGTCAACGTATGCAATTTATGCCAAAAAATAAATATATATATCTATAATAAATGCGATGATCAATGTATACAATTGATGTAAAATATATATCTATCTATATATATATATTTATAAAAAAATCGTAAGGAATATTTATTTTTTTTGTATAATATCCAATCGTCTGCTGCATTAGAAAAAAAAATTTTCTTTTTGTCTATTTAGTTGTGATGCACGTGACGATAAATTTATTTAAAGTACCAGAAAAAGAAATCAGGTGATCGGCATTTAATAAATTAAATTCTAAAAGTGAATCTTTAAAAAATTCACCAAAAATCAGAAAATTCCAAAAAGATTTCATTTTAAAGGAATTTTTACGTTCTTTCTCGTGATGTAAATTTTATAACCCTCAAATTATTATTTTAAATGCAAATTCAAAAAAAGTTACAAAAACAGCTTAAAAATTTAATTTTAGAAAATCTAAGAATAATTTTTCAAAAATCTTTCTTAGTGCTCCCCTACACCATAAGAAGAATCGCCATGCAAAACGTCAGCCCTTTAGGTCCAGCGGTTTGGTCTGTGCGTTGTATGTCAGTCAGTCAGTGAGTCAGTTACGGAACTGTTTTATACATATAGACTATGTAATATAAAATTAATTTTAAGTTTCTCTGTTCAATATTTTTCATAAAATACTCATTTCAAATCGGGTGATTATTTTTTAAACACCCTGCCTAATGCAAATTAACCCGTCTGGAAGTGTGTTTGATCCTTAAATTAAGTGCATCTATTGTAACAATACGAACCATCGCTTGGTTCCGTTTTCAGTTTCAATAAAATATATCAGACGATCAGAACGCCGTGGAGATCGAACTCGCGTCTCCAAAACACGACCCCGGTGATAGGAGGAAGTGATATTTTTCGTGACATCATCTCGCATATTCTACCCCTGTTCTTTCTGATGTCAACGGCTAAGGGTCGATTTAAATGCATAAGTTAATCTGTTTCGATAACCATGGAATATGTCACCCGTGAAACTCATTATATTGAAAAGTATTTTTGTATTTCGACAACGTTACCTTTTTTTACATTACTCCTCTGTTATGGTTAATAGCGAGATACACAGGGGGGATTCTCGGACAATGTAACAGCTTCCATCCATTTACTGTTGTCACCCTTAATGCGAAGGGCGTTTCATCACTGTTGAATTATCGGCTTTAAAATTCAATTAAAAATCGAAAATTTAAGATAGAGACTTGAAATGAGGTTTATATGAATAAGAAAGCTTTCGGCTTCCAGATGATTCAAATATTTTCTTTGTAAGATAAAAATTCGAGGAGCATCGATATGACATCCACATATGTGACGATATTTCTCGAAAAACTGCGTTTCATTTTTTGACGAAAATATGAGTCTGTTTTAAAATTTTTTTAAACAAATGAGGTCTATTTTGAAAGAGAAACGTCTGTAGTCTTAGATTGTAAAAAGATCAAAATTCTACGATCATTTTTTGGCGAGTTATCGTAATCTGAAGATGAAAAAGTCAATATTTTCACACAAAACATAAAATTAAAAAAAAACTTAAAGTCCGACGAAGATGAGACATGTCTTACTTTGGTCCCCCAATTTTTCTGCATCCATTGGTATCGCTCTCGACCCCATATCCCCAGCGGTTTCGGAGGAGATAGCGTGACAAGCTTTTGTTAGAGGCAGCGGGAGTTACTTTTTTTTAGAATAGAGAGACAACTCAACATGATGACAAATATATTGATCGTATTCATTTATTCATTTCGACGACTCTGAATTCTTTTTATCTACGGCAAATTTTTGTCACACATTTGACTTTTAAACGCTCGCATAATCGTCCTTTCCGCCCTTAGGCCGACCGTCTGCGAGGACCGCCCTCGTGTCATGAACAACCCCGACGATGTGAGGAAATGCAATTTCCAAAGACTGTATGTAGAATGAGCCGAGTCACTGATGGGAATCATTTTGTTTCCGAAATCGGAAATACGTTACTTTTAACGGAAAAAAAAAAAAAATTATCGATCTCGATCTGTGTTCGGAAATCCGCGATAAGTAAACCCATGACACCGATATTGATTTTCGATTATATACTCACTATGTTTGAACCCGTGGAAGAAGATTTTGACATGTTCAGGGCTGCTCTTTTTGAGCTATTATGCTATAGCAGAGGTGGGGAACGAGCGGCCTTCATAAAAGCTAGCACTTGTGTTAATTAATATTTAATTATACAGATTTCAACAATTTCCAAATCAATAGAATCAAATAAGTACGGCATGAATGTATGTACAGTGTCGGCCAAAAAAAAGTTGACATTTTGAAATTGTTGTCTAAAGTCGCTACAATTGTATATTTAACCAAATGAGATTCGTTTACCTTGATTGTATGATACTTTAACTACACTTTATATGTAATTTAATGCTAAAAAGTTTAATGCTTAAAAAGTTTAAAATTTAAAAAAAATTCAGTTGTCGACTGAAAAAAAATGTTCGTTATAGCTGATTCTTAAGAGGTTCGCCATAAAAGGTTAAATTAGCATTAAATACAATAGGAAAACGGCGGGACAAAAATTTTCGTTCGTTATATCCGGGAGTTCGTTATATACCGGGTTCGCTATAACGGGGTTCGACTGTATATACAGTCGGACCTCTGTATAACGAACCTCTATTTTGCGAATTTCTCTATTTTGTGAACTTTTCCTTGGAACCAAGAACTTTTACGTATTTCTTCGTAAAATAACCTCCAAATAGCGAAGTGCATTCCTATTTAACAAAAGTTTATCTTGTGATCCAATATTATTTTTTTCTCCATACTTCTCAAAATATTTCTGAATATTTCAAACTAATTCTTTCTTTTAACACACTCCGACGCGAATTACAGTTTGAAGAAAATACGCCTGAAGGGGTTTTGGTGCATTGCAGAGATGCGAGACCTATTATGAGATAAAGAACTTCTTCAAACAAAAAACTCACACAAAATTAACGGACTTTACCAATAATTAAATTTAAGGACGCTTGTGGTAATGTAAGTTTAAAATTACTTCTTATAATAAATGCGATAATGTCATTAAAATTCATTAATTTTAATATAATATTTATTAATCGAAAATACAGCGTATTCGCGGACAATATTTTGTTTTATTCTTGTTTTCCTTGCAGATTTCTGTTTGATGGGTAAGATATATGAAACAAATAGACATTAATTTGCAAAATAAAGGGGTGAGTAATTACTTTTATTAATAATATTTAGTGTTTATGAATTTAAAATCTGTCTTGTGTAGTTTAAAGTATTTTGAAAGGTAAATCTCTATGTAACGAATTTTCCCTCTAACGGACTTTTTTCGGGATTTAGCGACTTCGTTAAATAGAGGTCCGACTGTATATATATATTTCGGGCCACTTTAAGGCTCTGGGCCTTTGTGCTTTGCGCAACCTGGCCCATAGGTAGTAGTGACGTCCCCTGCTTGATTCAGGCCCTACTCTCTTGGACATGAAGCTAAAGAAGGAGCGTAAGCTTCATATATATATATATATATATATATATATATATATATATATATATATGTGTGTGTATGTATATGTATGTATGTATATATATTTATATATATATATGTATATATATATTTATATATATATATATATATATATATATATATATATATATATATATATATATATATATATATATATATATATATGTGTGTATGTATATGTATGTATATGTATATATATTTATATACATATTACACCAATATATATATATATATATATATATATATATATATATATATATATATATATATATATATATATATATATATATATATATATATATATATATATATATATATATAGATAGATAGATAGATAGATATGTTGTTAAGTTGAATAAATGAATTCATATTAAATACGCATTTAAAAAAACAACATGTTTACTCTTGAAAAGTACGAAAAATCCATTCTATAGTTTCCATGCCAAAACCCTGAGCTCTGCGAGCGCCATCTATTGGCGGTGACCAAATGTGAGACACATTTTCAGCACTGAGCTACTCCTCCTCCTGTAGCTTCATGCTGTTGGACTACGTAGGGCAGCTAAACCAAACTAAGCCTCGCTCCATTTGCTACACATCGAAAGAGCCGGGAAGCCCTCGTGGCCCAACGGATAAGGCATCGGTCTCCTAAACCGGGGATTGCGGGTTCCAGTCCCGCCGAGGGTAGGACATTCCTTTTTCTTCACTGTTCCAGATCATGATCTCAGGTTGTAATAACGCTATTACAATATTCTGATGGGGCAATCAAAGGTGTGATGATACAAAAACTATCAGTTAATAACGCTATTACAGTCAGTCAGTCAGTGAATGAATGAGTCAGTTACGGAACTGTTTTATATATATAGATTTAATCAGTATTGTGTCAGTTTAATGTCATTGATTTTAGTCGATTTAATTCATTAATGATCATTTTTAATAGATTTTTATCATTTTTTAATTCATTATTGAATACACATTGCCACTAATGAGTTATACATTTTTAGCATTTTTCTTAACGGTTCGGATAGAGCGAACCACCGGATAAAGCGAACAAAACCTTTGGTCCCCCGAGGTTCGTTATAACGGGGTTCGACTGTATATTCTTCGTTACCAAAATCAACTTGACATTGTGCGTATTTTCTTTGTAAATATAAATAATTACAAGATAAAAAAAATTTTATATACCATGTTTTTAAATTTTCTGTTGAATCACATAAACTTGACAATTCTATGTATTAATAAATACATTAACAAAAAATTTTTTTTGATGAATTATCCCATCAACTTGAAAGAAAATGAAGTTCCTTGGAAGTTAACTTGCGCTTTACTTTTCATTCCCGTTCTGGCCGATAGATGGCTGCACCAGTCTACAAAACAAAATTAACTGAAAATAACCGAAAATGCATTCAATTCCTGCTCAAAGATGGCTAAAAGTATCAAAAGAATGCATTGTCATCGTGTTCCGAGCTATTCTAAAAGTTCCAAATGTCTAGCTAGTCGGGAAGTTAGTTGAAAAATCGATTGCAAGATTTGTACTAGACAAACACACACAAACAAATAGACAAGAAAGCAAGTTAATAAAAACATGGTGAAAAGGCTTTATTTTATATTTTGGCATTCAGTAGATGTACGTTGGACTGTTCAGTAAAAGCACGTGGATTGTCACTCGTCCAGTCGTATGTGCATCCGATTTGTTGGCAATGGGCCGCCATGCATTACCCGAAACTTGTGAAATACGCTTAACTGGAACACAGAGTTCCTTAAAATCCACACTGAAGGAAAAAGAGAAAATGCTAGTGGAGTTTTTAAGAAGCTGTGCCGAGAAGGTGGCATTCAATCTCTGGCTGAGCCAGCTATGGTATGCAATAAGGTCGTTCGGGTTGAAGTTGCAGTTCAGTGATGGTATGGGGTGCCATTGCCTACAATACACGGTCACCCCTAGTATTGTTCCGTGGCACCATGACAGCCCATCGGTATGTTCATGAAATCCTGTAACCACATGTGTTGCCACTCATGCAACGGCTCCCAGGAGCCATTTTTCAACAAGACAATGCTCGGCCTCATACGGCAAGGGTGTCACAAGACCGTCTCCGCACTGTTACTACCCTTCCTTGGCCTGCCCGATCCCCAGATTTGTCTCTAATCGAGCATATCTGGGATCATTTGGGACGACGAGTTGGGCATCCCACGAGTTTGAACGAACTAGAGGCAAGGTTACAGCAAATATGGAACGAAATGTATCAAGACATCGTACAGAACTTGTATGACTCAATGCCCGATCCTATCGCATCGTGCATTCGCGCTAGAGGGGGTCCAACGGAGTATTAACTCCTCCGTTCTTTTGCCTTTTTCTCTGAAATAAATTATCCTTTTTCTTTGATTTTCTTATCATTTACTTATATCAAAGTAGTCATTACGTATGTAAAATTTCGTTTCATTTTGACGACTCCTTCTTGGTGCGCTAATTTTTTTGTCCATGAGTGTATATATATATATATATATATATATATATACAGAAAACGAGAAGTCCAAGGTAAAGACAATGTTCATTGTCTTTTTTGACAAGCTTTGGATAGTCCACAAAGAATTTGTAGCTCCGGGATGAACTATCAACGCCGTTTTCTACAATGAAGTCCTTGCGTTCCGCACGGAACCGTCAAACGGAAATAATTGCCGATTGCTGGACGCTCCAGTCCACATCGCCTTTGTTGTGACCGGATAGGGGTTGCAACCTTGCAGCAGCCACCGGACAGCCCCGATGTGAGCCTCACAGACGTTTCCCTGTTCTCAAAGCTCAAGACATGAAGCTACAGAGCATGAAGCTCTGTGGCTTCATGTTCAGGAGAAGCCTAAAAGGTCGCCGTTTCGAAGCTGTTCCCCCCATCCAACGGGCTGTCACAAAGAGGTTACGGCAGCTGACTTCCAGGAAACTTTGCAGCGTGGGAATCGCGTTGGAAGCGGTGTATCGACGCCCAAGGAGACTATTTTGAAAACTTTTAACAATGTGTACCGATCGGATCAATAAATTCTTTTTACCAGACCCAGTCTTATTACTTTACGGACAAACCCTGTACGCACACACACACACACACACACACACACACATATATATATATATATATATATATGTATGTATATACGAGGGTCATTTTTTAAGTTAAAACCGTTTTGCAATGGAGTAAGAGAAACTTTAGTTATGAACGTAAATTGTATCACAAACTAAAATATCAACTTTTTTTTCACTTTTCAACATAGTCACCATTAACATTTACACATCTGTCGAGTCGTGTCACCAGCTTTTGGATACCATCATCAAAGAACTCTGCCGCCTGACCGTCAAACCAGTTAGTAACAGTTTCTTTCAACATGTCAACATTTTCCAAGCGCTTTCCACCAAGAAATTCCTCAAGTTTTGGAAACAGATGAGAGTCTGATGGTGCTAAGTCGGGGCAGTATGGTGGATGATGCAGTAATTCCCGATGAAAATTGTCCAGTTGCGTCTTTGTTCTTGCCGCAACGCGGAGGCCGAGCTTTGTCGTGCGAAGCAGAACGCCGCCGCTAGAGAGCAGTCGATTTTGACAATTTTCATTGGGAAAGAGCTTGGAAAATGATGACATGTTGAAAGAAACTGTCACTAACTGGTTTGACGGTCCGGCGGCAGAGTTCTTTGATGATGGGATGCAAAAGCCGGTGACACGACTTGACAGATGTTTATATGTTAATTGTGACTATGTTGAAAAGTGAAAAGATGTTCATATTTTAGTTTGTGATACAATTTTCGTTCATAACTAAAGTTTCTCTTACTCCATTACAAAACGGTTCTTACTTAAAAAATGACCCTCGTATATACATACTTACCTACATACATACCTACATACATATATATGTATGTATATATATATATATATATATATATATATATATATATATATATATATATATATATATATATATAGTCATGACTTGAAGAAGCAAGAATTTATTTTTATCATAGAAAACAAATCTATTCATTACGGCTCTGCATTCCCCCCCCCCCCCCCAATTATGCCGTCCGGGGGGGGGAATTGGGTCAAGCTAATAGGAGCCCCCAATTCCCGTTAAAGGGTGTAGTCATACCCTTTCGAAAGTTATGTCCCTCTGCAGAGTCTCGAGAATGACAGAAAACAGCGATGCAAAGCGATTCTGAGAGAGCAAGGGAAACGTGCCATTTTAAACAAATTTTAAGAGAATTTGGCGGGAGAAAAATAACTTCTGAATAAATACAGAACATGCTTAATTTTTATAAACGGTATTGCAAAATACGCAGTATTTTTGTGTGCACCTACCGCCTCATATTTCGAAGATGATAGAGTCAGCTTTAATTTCAACCGACGTCTAAACGAATATTACGTAATCGGCGTTTTTGGCAGGCTTTTGGGATTTCAACCCTCGCACAGGAGATTCATATGGAAGATAGGGATGCGACGTCGATAACAAAACATCGATGTTTTGAAACATCGATATTCAATATTAAAACATCGCCCAAAAACCATCGATGTTTTGAAACATCGATGTTTTAGACCATCCATTTTTTAAAACTGGCTTAGTAATCTCTAACATTAATGTTACTTCGGTTAATCGGGAGGGGGGGGGGGTGATTTAATTTTACTCTCTGATTGGGCTGACACAAATGACAAAAATTTGGTTGCTTTTGCCTCGGGCTACACTGATGACTTCAAAATTCTCGTTGTAAATGTCGCCATGTTTTGCCTTCAAATGTCCGGATAAATTCGTGGTATTGCCAGAAGTTTTGAGGGACTTAAGGCACATATTGCATTTCGCCAATTTGTCAGAGGTTTTGCAAAAATAGTTCCAAACGGTACTTTTGGGAGACATCTTACTGATAATATTAACGTCAACTTTAATGAAACCAGAACAAAACAAAAACTTAAATGGCCGCTCTCGTGTATATACTATTTGTAAAATAAAACCCCATGGAATGTTCTGGAGTGTCAGGAACATCCCAAGCGCTCTGATTGGTTCATTGGTTGTCGATTGCCATTTATCTGTTTGCTAAGGAATCGTTCCCCCTTTTGTATTCGTCCTTTTCAGAATTCAGACTTACATTTACTGAGTGGGAAAATTATGCTACGTGGTAATTTTTTTTTTATTATGGTACTTTTTCATTAAAAAAAAACATGGAGACAACGTAAAACATCGAGTACAAAACATCGATGTTAAAAAAACATCGGCTTCAATAATTCGATGTTTAAAACATCGATGTGGCATCCCTAATGGAAGAGCGAGCTTGGCGAAGCCCCTGATTTTCATGGCGTTCTTGGCGACTGCTTAGAGGAACTAATTATCTTTTTTTACCTCTTTATAGCCGTAGAACCTCGTTATTCAAGGACATTTTCTTTGTGGGACGTGCAGACGGATTAAACATTTGGCCATGTGTGTACCTCTAAATACCATGCAATAATAATATTACTCAAATATTGGTCGAATCAGTCATTAGATAGCGAAATATTAGATAGTCTTGTCACGGTAGCTTTGTGGTACTAAATACGTATCTCTTTACCAGTGACGTAGCGAGCATAACTGGCGCCCGGGGTACGATACCTTTGTGGCGCACCCCCCCTGAAAAACATATAGTAATATAATATATAGACCCTATATTGGCGCCCTCGATAAACTTATAATAACATAATATCTAGACCTTATATTGGCACCCCCCCCCCGAAAAGCATATAGTAATTTAATATATAGACCTTATGTTGGTGCCCTCCCCTAAAAACATATAGTAATATAATATATAGACCTTATATTGGCGCCCCCCACAAAATAATATAGTAATATAATATATATACCTTATATTGGCGCCCTCCCCGAAAAACATATAGTAATATAATATATAGACCTTATATTGGGGCCCTCCCCTGAAAAGCATATAGTAATATAATATATAGACCTTATAATATATAGACCTTATATAATATATTGGCATCCACCTCGAAAACATATAGTAATATAATATATGGATCTTACATAGGCGCCCCTCTGCGAGTGGCGCCCGGAGCATGATAGACCCCCTTGCCCCCCCTTTGCTACGCCACTGATTCTCTGGACTGATAGTATAGACATGCATAATTACCACAATAAGAAAACAGTGTTTAAGACTCTTTCTAGCGTAATTTTTATGTAAACGTAAAATGTAAGCTTGTTTTATATTAAAAAAATCAGTCTCTAAACTGCTTCCCTTTCCGAGGAGATATATTGAAGAGCTGTGTTAAAACAATTTTTTTTTCATTCCTGGATTATCGCTAGATGGCAGCACTGAAGTTAAACCATGAAACACGGAGTAAATCAACGTTGAGTGTGTTAGTTTTTTTTATCTCATTTTAGACTTTTGATCTCAGTGCTTTTATTGTGATTTTTATTGTCTGTTGTGGCTAAGGATGTTCATCCCTTACGCCTGGAAATTTAAAAAAAAAAATTTAAAAATGGTTCGAATGTATAGTATTTTGTTTCTCCTGGTGTTCCAGACTACACCAGGGGTGTCAAACTTGCGGCCCGCGACAAACATTTTTGCGACCCGGCCAATATATTGCAATATATATAATATCCCTCAAATATATTGGCCAATATATTGGACAAGAGATGGTCAAGTGTCAGGACGTAAACAGTAAATTTTCTTGTTCTTTTATATACGTTTATTATAATGTATTATTTAAAATAAATCTACGTTTCTATTAATGTTGATTTTTTTTGCGGTCCACCTATAGTTTCACCTTGTTTGTTTGGCCCAAGTTATCCTTTGAGTTTGACACCCCTGCCAACTTCATATATATATATATATATATATATATATATATATATATATATATATATATATATATATATATATATATATATATATATATATATATATATATATATACAGTAACCACCGCTTAGTGGTGGTCAAGTTTAATCAGTGGTTATAAGAATCAACCGTTTATAACAATCAATATCGGGAAAACAAAAACAAATGTATTATTTCCATGTTAAAATTTTCGCTTTTAAGAATCAATCCACCGGTTTTAAGAATCAGTTTACACCCTTCGCTTTCCTTTCATTTTTCCAAAAAAGCCACTTAAACCCTCAAAAGGCACGAAGTTCTTTCTTTTTTTTTAAAGGAAGATTGATAAGATGAGAGGGAATATAGTCGTAAAATTCACCCCTTTCTTTATTAGACATAATATAATAGTTTCCCCTTAAACGTTTTAGCACAACACCGTCCTATTAGCTTGACCCAGGGGCATCTTTACCCGTCCGGGACCGATTTCACTTTTCTCCACTGACAAACAAAAATAGGGACTCTTTTTTTTCCCACCTCCCACATCCTGGTTGCGGCTTCCTGGACCCTGAAACTCAGGGGTGTCAAACTCAAAGGCTACCTTGGGCCAAACAGACAACGTTTAACTATAGATGGGCCGCAAAAGAAATCAATATTAATAGAAACGTAGGTTTATTTTACCTAATTACAGTATATTCAACATAAATATGCATTTTGTTTAATAATAGCAAAAAAGAGTCTTCCTATCTTATTATAATTCTGCGTCGGTTATTTTATTATATATTATTGTGAGCCAATATATTGGCCAATATATTGGTCGAAAAATGTTCGTCGTGGGCCACGAGTTTGACATCCCTGCTGAAACACATAAATCTTCGGCGAAGTGTCCACTATCACTTAGGCAAACGTGACATTAGTAGATTCAGCACGTTATCAAACCGCGAAGCGTAAGCTAGAAGGTGAATCTTCGTCTGAAACTATTAGTATTGAAAGAATATTGAAACAGCCTCCTGAAAACTTCATTACGTCAAACTACCATAGAAAGCTTTTTCTTGCTCCCTTCCTGTAGTTGAAATGTTAAAATTGTTAAGCAGGTATGAAGGCGGGTCCAGATCACCTTAATCCACAAAGTTTTCGAGTAAATCAAGTAAATTTGAAGTAAAACAGTTCAAACTTAAATCAAGAATCCAAGGTGGGAGAGCTAACAAATGTACTTATTTATTTACAATATGTACAAATAAAACTAAATTCAAGAGCAGCGAGTTGCTCATTATCAGGTGAGAGTCGAAAGTCCGAGTGACAAACCCTAGGACGTTACAAAGTTTCTTCTCTCGCGCGCAAAGCGCCATCTATACGGGTGGGTCCAAACAAGGTATGTGGTAACAAATACTGGATTTTTTTCTTCTCTTACTATAATCATGTGTATCTACTTATAGGTCTAGAAATTAAGTTGTATTTTTAAAATTATAAACAATAATTTTAATAAAAGATAATTAACGTAAATTAAAGAGTATTTTATGGCAAATTATCTAATATATGTATATATAGGTGTGTGTGTGCCCGTCCAAAAACCTAAATTCTGGCTATAAGAATCAACCGCTTATAAGAATCAAAAACAGTAATAACAAATTTGATTCTTATAAGCGGAAATCACTATATATATACAGTGGAATCTCGATCGATCGTTTTTCATGGGACCGATTGAAATGAACGATAAATGTGGGAAAACGATAGATGCGGAAACATAACAAAGCAATATGATCGTTGGGACTGGATAAAATGAACGACACATACGGAAAAACGATGGATCCGAAAACGATCGATCGAGATTCCACTGTATATATATATATATATATATATATATATATATATATATATATATATATATATATATATATATATATATATATACAGGGCCG
>OU015492.1:231233704-231243704 GCA_907164885.2 Dolomedes plantarius
CATACACAGAGTACAGAGAGGAACATAAATCACTGGCAGATGCAGAGAACTCTGTACCAATCTGTATGCGCTATTAGGGTAAACCAACACCCATCGGCAGAAAGAAATACCCGTTCGACTCTTCTTAGGGGAGAAATACCGTTATTTGGCGAAAAGCGGGGGATGTTTGGGGACAATCGCCTCCCCTCCCGTTGACAGTCGATTTTGACACTTTTCACCCCTCACGAAAAAAAAGAACTGCCCCCTTTCTGAGGGATCTTCTCTTCGGAGGAGACCAAGAGATATATTGGTATATCGGCCGGACGGTATTTTGGCCGGAGGGATCAAGAAAAATGCTCGCCCAACTTGGTACAGTTGGGTAGAGTCCAGCCTCTAAATCCAGTCACGTGTTTCCGAACAGACCGACAGGTATTCTCAAAGAATCAAAACGATGAAGGTACTGGATTGCAAGTATCGAGCCCACATCTTCTTTGGAGATCCACCTCAGTCGAGTAATCGTCTGGGAATCACGTGCCTTCAATACGGTACTGCCAGAAAACAACGGGCCACGAAAAATGCCAAAGAAGGTTGAAAGTCTAATCCCACTGACAACACCCTAGTTATTGGTTGGTGGCAACCCTAGTTATTGGTTCGCAAACGACCTCTCATTAGACTTGGACCTACTGCCTCAAGCCTATTCCAAACGGCTAGAAGCATGCATGGACTCTGGAAGCGAATGCCAGGGCCCTAGCCATTCGGCCATTGCCCGGCCCCCCTATCTATTGGTATTGAGACGACCTCCCGATGGACTAGACCCGGAACGGGGCGTTGAACTGAAAGATTCTCCGATTCTGGCGAACGGAAGTGAAGTGCGGAACGATAAGAGTTTTTTCGTTCGAACTGAAGTGAAGTAAGGAGAATAAAAAAAGTGTCGAAGGAGCTGACAGACGGTCAGTCAAGGGATATGCACGCGAGAGTGTGCGTGACCTCGGCTCAGGGGCCGTCCACGTCTTTTATTATATTACTAGCTGAAAACCCGCACTTCGCTACGGAGTACATTCAAATTAAATACAACGGTCAACGTATGCAATTAATGCCAAAAATAATAATAATAAAAAAATATATATATTTATAATAAATACGACGATCAATGTATACAATTGATGTAATATATATATATATATATATTTATTTATAAAAAAACCGTAAGGGATATTTATTTTTTTTGGATAATATCCAATCGTCTGCTGCAATAGAAAGAAAAAAAAATTTTTTTTGTCTATTTAGTTGTTATTCACGTGACGATAAATTTATTGAAAGTACCAGAAAAAGAAATCACGTGATCGGCATTTAATAAATTAAATTCTAAAAATGAATCTTTAAAAATTCACCAAAATTCAGAAAATCGAGGTAAAGATTCGAAAAAGATGTCATTTTAAAGGAATTTTTAGTATCTTTCTCGTGATATAAATATTATAACCCTCAGATTATTATTTTAAATGCAAACTTAAAAAAAGTTCCAAAAACAGCTTAAAATTTAATTTAAAACAATCTAAGAAGAATTTTTCAAAAATCTCTCTTAGTGCACCCCTACACAATAAGAATTGGCATGCATAATGTCAGCCCTTTAGGTCCAGCGATTTGGTCTGTGCGTTGTATGTCAGTGAGTCAGTGAGTCAGTTACGGGGCTGTTTTATATATATAGATGAGCAAGTGAGTTTGCGTTCTAGTGTTTATTCGTCCCGGTGAATATTCGTCCGATAGAGGACCTACCTTCACGAATTCGTCCTGTTGCGATCTACTTCTGTGCTGTAGATGTGTCTGTCCCTCGTCGCTGCAATGATAATAAAAGTTTTGTTTTCCTTCATGATGAATAGCTGTTGTTTCGTTGCGGTTTTAATTTGATTATTAGCTGTGCTGTCAGTATTTATCAATCAGTATTTATCGTTACAGTATTTATCAATAAGGCGAAACGTCGCAACGTCACTGGCTACGTCAGTTTTCGTCTACTATAGATCACGTGATTATCGGGTGGCAGAAAACAGAAGCCGTTCCTATGCGTCTGCATGTGTTTTTGGACGACACCTTCATTTTGAGTTAAATAATTTAAGTTTATTTATAAAATTCCTCATATGAGTTGTTTGTGACAGGTATTTTAACACTTCTTTTTCAATATTTCGCATGGTTTAAGAGAATATAGCCATTCTTTCGTCGAGAATGATTATTATTATGTTGAGATATGTATAGATATCGCGATAAGTTACTTCGGGCCGGCGTCTCGTATCGTAACTCCAGTCTTCCCCTGTCAATAAATACGGGTCACGTACCGAATAAACCTTTCCGGGCTGTACCTGAATGTTTCATTTAGTGATATACCTTTGTTTAGATACCGTATCTAAAGACTTTTCTTAATCCGATAGCATTTTATTCGACAAGCTGTAAGAATGCTCATCGATCGCCATGTTAAATTACGCAATGTTTTGCCACTCCTCGCCAAACGAGAAGTAAAATCTGCAAGAGTTGAGATGTGACATGCTGCGAGACACTGCCCTATAAAGAGAATCTGAGTCTCCAGGTCATTGTCATTGCTGATATCCGGTAAGCAAGTATAATACACTCTTGTTCTTTGTACGCGTGCTTGTGGCGATATGCATGGACGGAGATTGGCGAGATATCCCTTCGAACACTGAGGAGATGCCATTTTGCCTTCTACCTTCGCTGTTCCAATCCAAAGGACTTCGCGGAATCCAACACGTTCAGCAGAGAACGTGTTTGCAAAATTCATCAGATATAATATACATAGAAGGTGCGGCCATTAATTTCCAGGACTGATCCAATAACTCCAGAAAATATTACATGAAATATATACCCACTAGCTGAAAACCCGCGCTTCGCTACGGAGTACATTCAAATTAAATACAACGGTCAACGTATGCAATTTATGCCAAAAAATAAATATATATATTTATAATAAATGCGATGATCAATTGATGTAAAATATATATCTATCTATATATATATATATATTTATAAAAAAATCGTAAGGGATATGCATTTTTTTGGGATAATATCCAATCGTCTGCCGCATTAGAAAGAGAAAAAAATATTTTTTTTTGTCTATTTAGTTGTTACGCACGTGACGATAAATTTATTGAAAGTACCAGAAAAAGAAATCACGTGACCGGCATTTAATAAATTAAATTCTAAAAATGAATCTTTAAAAATTCACCAAAAATCAGAAAATCGAGGTAAAGATTCGAAAGAGATGTCATTTTAAAGGAATTTTTAGGATCTTTCTCGTGATATAAATTTTATAACCCTCAGATTATTATTTTAAATGCAAACGTAAAAAAAGTTACAAAAACAGCTTAAAATTTAATTTAAAAAATCTAAGAAGAATTTTTCAAAAATCTCTCTTAGTGCACCCCTACACTATTAGAAGAATCGCCATGCAAAATGTCAGCCCTTTAGGTCCAGCGGTTTGGTCTGTGCGTTGCATGTCAGTCAGTCAGTCAGTCAGTGAATGAATGGGTCAGTTCGAGTCATGTTTCGAGGTAACTGCCGTAATGTGCTCGGCTGTATACGTTTTGGAAACAAGTCCTCTTTCGGAATGCTCTCTAATGTGGACGTCGCCGTTTTCTTGATGGCTTGGACACCCTCAAATCTTGTTCCCTTCAGCATGAGGTCGTGGAGATGCGGCATCCCCCCATACTCTCCGAACTTAGCACCGGCAGGCTTTTTCTTGTTTCCAGAGCTGGCAGATTTGCTGAAGGGAACAACATTTGAGGATGTCGAAGCCGTCCAGAAAGCGGCGACGTCCACATTAGAGAGCATTCCGAAAGAGGAGTTTCAAAGTTGTTTCCGAAACTTACCCAGCCGAGCAGAGAAGTGCATGACGGCAGGTGGGAGTTACCTCGAAACATATTAAATGGGTATGTATGTCATGTAATATTTTCTGCAGTTATTAGATCAGCCCTGGAAATTAATGGCCGCACCTTGTAGAATCTATATATCAGATATAATCTAGTTCATCACACGATATGATCTATATATATATATATAACAGTTCCGTAACTGACTGACTGACTGACTGACTGACATACAACGCACAGACCAAACCGCTGGACCTAAAGGGCTGACATTTTGCATGGCGATTCTTCTTATAGTGTAGGGGTGCACTAAGAGAGATTTAAAAAAAATTCTTCTTAGATTTTTTAAAATTAAGTTTTTAAGCTGTTTTTGAAACATTCTTTAAAGTTTGCATCTAAAATAATAATTTGAGGGTTATAAAATTTACATCGCGAGAAAGATCCTAAAAATTCCTTCAAAATGAAATTTTTTTCGAATCTTTACCTCCATTTTCTGATTTTTGGTGAATATTTAAAGATTCATCTTTAGAATTTAATTTATGAAATGCCGATCACGTGATTTCTTTTTCTGGTGCTTTAAATAAATTTATCGTCACGTCATAACAACGAAATAGACAAAAAAATATTTTTCTTTTCTTGTTAATGCGGCAGACGATTGGACATTATCTAAAAAATATTAAAATGCAGTAAAAGAAATGTTCCTCAAACTGTACTATATTAATTGTACTATGTTCTATGAGATTTAATTTGAATATTTTCTTCTACATTATTTTGTCTATAAAATATCCCTTACGATTTTTTTTGTAAATGCATTTTTTTTACATCAATTGTATACATTGATCGTCGTATTTATTATATAATATATATATATATATATATATATATATATATATATATATATATATATATATATATATATATATATATATATATATATTGGCATTAATCGCATACATTGATCGTTGTATTTAATTCGAATGTACTTCGTAGCGAAGTGCGGGTTTTCAGCTAGTCTAGAATATAACTGCATTTCAGAATTTATATAATATACCCGCCGAAAAGTACTCACTTATCTAAAGTCCTTTTGTTTTGTTTTTCACTCTACACACAGATCCCTTGTCACTCGCAAGCAGAAGTCACGTGACAGGAGCCATTGTTGAGGTATAACGCGCACATTGTTCTGTCATTTCCCATACGCAGTCAAACTTCTCTAGCCGGCCACCCTTCAAAACGGCCACTCCCTAGACAAGTTTCACCGTATTAGTAACGTTAACCATATCGACACATTTCTCATTTAGCAATAAATACACTCATGGACAAAAAAATTAGCGCACCAAGAAATAATTTCGGGATCTTAACGAAACTTGCAATGAAGGTACATGTCGGGGAGATATGCAAATGATTAGAAATGCAGCGTGATTGCGCATTACGTATAGCCGGTAGAGGGCGTTGAACATCGTACTCTGTGGAGTATAAAACAGGTAACCAAAGCTTGTTTGAGTGTGCTGAATCCTTTACAAAGGAAGAGCTGAGATAGACATGCCATTACGCCTTGTTCGAAGACAATATAAGCAGTTGTCGCAGTTTGAGAGGGGGAGAATCGTCGGGATGATGGACGCTGGGTGGTCAGCTAGGCGAGTAGCTCGTCAATTAGGCCGCTCTGATTGTGTTGTGAGGAGGTGTCGGGACCAGTGGACCCGAGAGATGTCATGTACACGAAGACCAGGCTCAGGACGCCCTCGACAGACCAGTCGTCGAGAAGACCGCCACATCGCGAAATGCACGCGTACAGCCAACTGCTTCATCGGCCGCCATCCAGGCACAGGTAGCACCTTCACTAGAGGCTTCTGTGTCTTCTCGAACCATACGAAGGCGCCTGGCTGAAGGACAGTTGGTATCGCGGCGCCCATTACATGTGCTGTCCTTGACGCCCACCCATCGACGCCTCCGTTTGGAGTTTTGCTGCGCACGAGGAAACTGGACTGCAGCGGAATGGAACCAGGTCGTCTTTAGCGACGAATCCAGATTCAATCTCGGCAGTGATGACAATCGTGTTCGTGTGTGGAGAGCCCGTGGTGAACGCTTCAATCCTGCCTTTGCTGTACAGCGACACATCGTTCCCACAGCTGGTGTGATGGTATGGGGTGCCATTGCCTACAACACACGGTCACCCCTAGTATTGTTCCGTGGCACCATGACAGCCCAGCGGTATTTTCATGAAATCCTGCAACCACATGTGTTGCCACTCATGCAACGGCTCTCAGGAGCCATTTTTCAACAAGACAATGCTCGGCCTCATACGGCAAGGGTGTCACAAGACTGTCTCCGCACTGTTACTACCCTTCCTTGGCCTGCCCGATCCCAGATTTGTCTCCAATCGAGCATATCTGGGATCATTTGGGACGACGAGTTGGGCATCCCACGAGTTTGAACGAACTAGAGGCAAGGTTACAGAAAATATGGAACGAAATGTCTCAAGACATCATACAGAACTTGTATGACTCAATGCCCGATCGTATCGCATCGTGCATTCGCGCTAGAGGGTGTCCAACGGAGTATTAACTCCTCCGTTCTTTTGCCTTTTTCTCTGAAATAAATTATCCTTTTTTCTTTGATTTTCTTATCATTTACTTATATCAAAGTAGTCATTACGTATGTAAAATTTCGTTTCATTTTGACGACTCCTTCTTGGTGCGCTAATTTTTTTGTCCATGAGTGTATATTGTAAGCGAATGTGGTTCCCATACAGGAAATGTTATAAAATTTTGTTCCAGGAGAAAATTTTAGAGAATCCAAAAAGCCTATTCGAGGGAAAATAACAGATAAGTTCTAACACTCCTTTTACAGATCTGTAATCAAGGTATATTTGTATACTTTTACGTTCTGACTAAGTCTTGCTAAACACTTGTGAAGTTCCAACTGTTTCCTTACTCTTAAGGTAATGTATATACAAAACATTGAACTCACCATTAACTAGATCCGATGAGGTTTTCTACACTAAACTATTTATTACAACACAATTAGACTACATAAATACCGTACTCAATTTGCTAGCGGGAATTATTTATCGCGTGTGTTAATCTCGGTAGTTTTATTACGGAAACCCTACCAGAATTCAGCCACGCCACTGCTTGTACATACTCCACACTAACCTTTCTGTCTTCACTTTATCATCCTGTAGATGGAACGATGGCTAACTTCAAAACGCCTTCGGTAAACTCGATAATGTCTGGCTGCTGTACGGCAAAGCGGTCTTCACTCCAATTGTTTGCCGCTCGTCTCCGTCCGACCTCGCCTCGTAGTGTTTTTGCTCTCACTGTCAAGCGTGTACGCTACCCACGGGGATTCCCGTCTAGTAGAAAAGCGCCGCTCATTTGCATAAGGCGCTTCTTCTTCTTCAAACGGTGATTTAGCCAGGGGTGTAATTTTGATTCAATACCTCGCACACTACTGCATGAATTTATATTGACGTGTGTTTTAACTTGCTCTTCTTTTAACACATCTATCCCTCTGTAAACGGGTCTACATCGACATCTTTCTGTACATTTAAAAAAAATGGATGCTGTTACAAAAGAATCGATTATTAAGGGGGAGTGGTCCCTTTAACGTACCTTTAAAAGTATCATTTGTAGACCTATGTTCGATTGTACGTACTACTGATGATTTTTGCTTGATTTACATGAAATTTTTTGAGTAACTGCCTGTAATACTATTTATTGTATATGCAATATTTCAAGGTAATTAAAAAATTAAAATTATTTTATGCATAAAAAGTGAATAATTTTTTAAATCGAGCATTTTGCAGTCAACTTCTGTGCGCATTCTGTCAAAATAAATTATTAAGGTACAGTAAAAATTGTTTGAAAGGAAAGCGAAGGGTGTAAACTGATTCTTAAAACCGGTGGATTGATTCTTAAAAGCGAAAATTTTAACATGGAAATAATTCATTTGTTTTTGTTTTCGCGATATTGATTCTTATAAACGGTTGATTCTTATAACCACTGATCACTATAAGCGGTGGTTACTGTACGTAAAAGTGACCACTCCCCCTTAAATCAAAATCACGATGCACTTTGTTCGAGCTTTGTGTATTTTCCATATTTTTTTTTTCAGACGGTCTATCATTTCTAAAACCCACTTAGAACGTCATCAAACCTAGCAATCAAAAATTCGCATTTTCGAACTCCGAGGACATTTCGGAAAAGATGGAAGCTTTACTCGTCGCGGCCTTTTCTGATTCGAATTCTCCGTTCGCACTTTTCTTCGTCTGCAAACTATCTCCCTGGCACAAATTGCTTTTCGGCGGAGATAACATTTTAGTTTAAAGTAGATCCGAGCACTTTGCGGCGGGAGGGGGGGGGGGGGGGGGTGGGTTATTGATTTTCTAGACGTTAGTTAGCTCGCAGGAACGCATTCGATGGCCGTAATTAGTAACAGTACGAAATTGTAATTATCCGGCGTTAAATGAATATTGTAATGAGCTTAGTGGCTAGTAATTAAACATTTATTTTTCAGAAATTATGCTGGAAATTGCCCTTTCGCTGTTACGCGCTTATTGGCATTTCCTGCGGTGGGGTGAAATGACTTTTTAGCACTTTACAGATAATGGAATCTGGAATAAAACTATCATAAGTCATCGCTCTGTCGGCCCGAGGAACTTTAATAAAGCGAAACCAAGCCCTATAATGTATTTTTAATGCTTTCGAGTACAATGGTTTGGCGTTGGTAGTTGCACTGCAAACTTTTAAACTCCTCCCTGCATCCTGGCATTAACTATTACTCGGTTAATTTAGAGCAAACAGATTATGACACTCTTAATTACTGAATTTAATCTGTTAGCGAGAATTGGATACCTGCAGTGTCATTTTTTTTCCCCGTGGAAGATGTAATTAGCACTAAGGAGTATTATTAGCACTAAGTCTATTATCACTTTGACATATGTGGGTTTCTACCTTTTTTCAGTCTTCCAGAATTTCGTATTAACCTTTCGCTTACGGGAAATTTCATACCCCCTTTGTAAGGACGGCCATTAAGGGAGTTATATACATATGTATGTATATATATATATATATATATATATATATATATATATATATATATATATATATATATATATATATATATATATATATATGTATAGATAGATAGATATGTATATGTATACGTGTACTATATATATATGTGGGATGGAGTGCTAACTCCATCCATTAGAAGGGAATAATACAGAACAGGACTAACACTTAAGAACATTTGGATGTGGAAGTTGAAGTAAAGTCCAGTGGTGTTGCCAACCACACACACACACACACATATATATATATATATATATATATATATATATATATATATATATATATATATATATATATATATTCTTGGGATAAATGCTATCCAAACCCGTAAGGAAAAGGTTAAATACATTTGCATAACAATGCCTTTGAGTTGTTTGCAAAAGGGAGAAAAAAAAATTAATCAATGACACCTTTGTGCGTATTCTAAATCTTGGACCGATTACTCTTTTTTTACATGTTTTTATTAACTCGCTCTCTTGTTTGTTTGTTTGTTTGTTTGTTTGTTTGTGTGTGTGTGTTTGTCCAGTACAAATCTTGCAATCGATTTTTAACTGACTTCCCGACTAGCTAGACATTTCAAACTTTTAGAATAGCTCAGAACACGATGACAATGCATTCTTTTGATACTTTTTGCCATCTTTAAGCAGCTTTGAATTCATTTTCAGTTAATTTTGTTTTGTAGACTGACGCAGCCATCTATCGGCCGGGACGGGAACCGAAAAGTTAAACGCCAGATAATTTCCAATTAACTTTATTTTCTTTCAACTGGATGGGATAATTCATAAAAAAATTTTAAAAAAGTATTTATTAATACATAGAATTGTGAAGTTTATATGATTCATCAGAAAATTTAAAAACATGGTATATAAAAAGTTCTTTTTATCTTGTAATTATTCAGCCCTAAGATGCCAATGTTGTTATTTTGACAGATCTGCGTTTCTGCCTTTTTCAAGTTCGCCAAAATTTCGTATAAGGTAAGTGCCATAACAGTGCCTTGGTGACTTTTAACAGAGGTTTAAATAATAACACCTTGGAGCTTATTTCAAAACTTAGGTTGATTTTTAATCAGCCCTAAGATGC
>OU015492.1:231248704-231258041 GCA_907164885.2 Dolomedes plantarius
CCTTTTCGAATTCCCTTGTCTTCAGCCTCTAATTTTTTTTATCTCTCAGTTCAATCTCATGTAATATGAACGTTTTCGAGGGATTTTACGTCACCGGCGTACGGCATCGAATATTGAAAATTATTCGAAAGTTGTAAATGGATAACAGTTGTGGAAAACAATAATTTTTTCTTGTATTTACAAACGTTTATTCGAGATACAACCGTTTTAACCTTTTCCTTACGGGGTGGGTTAGCAGGTATCCCAAGAATGAATATATATATATATATATATATATATATATATATATATATATATATATATATATATATATATATATATATATATATATGTATATATATATATATAGTATATATATACACTGAAGTGCCACTGAATTAAGGATACCTACCTAGTAACGAGTTGGGCCTCCTCTGGCCTTGATAACGGCTGCCACACGACGAGACATAGATTCAACAAGTTTCTGGAAACGTTCCACGTTTATTCGAGATACAACCGTTTTATATATATATATATAAATACACACACACACACACACACATATATATATATATATATATATATATATATATATATATATACATATATATAAATATATATACATACATATATATATATATATGTACATATATATATATATATATATATATATATATATATATATATATATATATATATAAATATATATACATACATACATACATATATATAAATATATATACATATATAAATATATATACATACATACATACATACATATATATAAATATATATACATATATAAATATATATACATACATACATATATATATATCTATGTACATATATATATATATATATATATATATATATATATATATATATATATATATATATATAAATATATATACATATATACATACATATATATAAATACACAAACAAACACACACACACATATATATATATATATATATATATATATATATATATATATATATATATAAATATATATACATATATACATACATATATATAAATACACAAACAAACACACACACACATATATATATATATATATATAATATATATATTTATATATATAAATATATATATATACACACACATTCATACATACATATATATAAATACACACACACACACATATATATATACATACACACATACATACATACATATATATATATACATATATATACATATATATATATACATATATATATATATATATATATATATATATATATATATATGTAATATAATCATTACATATCGTTCTTAAAATGCAACCTGAAAAGGAAAACTAGCTCAAATTTACATGGCTGGAGCTAGACTCAGCCTGAAAGACTTTAAATTTTGAAGCAGTCGGGTCGAATGATTTTATTAGGAGCGATAGTAACATACGTCCTTTCATTTCAGATGCTCGGAGCGAAGTGTAACATCACCTTTCAACATTACACGCTAGAAGCGAGGTACATGTGGCTGTTGTTTAGAAATGTCAGCGGAATTTTGGGCTGGCGAGGCGAACTCACGCCTTTATCGAGACGTATACACGTGTAGAAATGCAACGTTTGCTATTTTATGGGAAGTTCTGTTGCTATGGGTTTTTAAAGCGTTAAAGTAATGTTACTGGGGATTGGAATTAGGAAAGGGAATTTAACTGATAGAATGGAGGGCCTAATATTTAATTTATTACAAATCCCCCCCGAAAAAGGGAAAATCGTCACGTTGAAAGGTGACATTTTCACAACATAATACAGATGAACTCTTATATAATAAAGTGAGTACAATTACAATCAAATATAATCAAAATTAACTACGTTATACAATTACATGTCTCTGAATGCAACATTGGTGGAAAGAAGTCACGATAAACAGCAAGGTGGGTGAGAATTAGAACACATCAAGGTTACAGAGTCAAGAGCTTTGTCCATAACCCATCATAAATTAACTTCACCGAAACAAATACAAAGTTAAATCTCCTGAATCTTTACTATAATACTAAACTCACTCTTATGACTTCGTTGCACCATCACACAAAATATATGAAATTAAAGGAATATACAATGAAATCTATAATGAACATTCAAAATATATGGAATTAACATAGTATGCAATAAAGTTTATAATTATTATACAATGTGCAATGATATTCAAATAACTGAAATATTATTGGATAATATAATCTAAATAACTTTTTAATTAAATCAAATTTCTTCATTCAATAATGAGTAATTAAATAACGTATAATTCTTGGAGTCCTTAAGCTCAGTTTAAATTCAAGTTGTTATACATTGTTTATCAACTAAGTCCTTATTGTATGTGGTTTGTATTCAGTGTTTTCATTTTACACATGATTTCACATGATTTCAAAACTTCCTCGTTACATCAATTATCATTCATCGATCTCCATTTTTCATATTCCTAATCTCGAATACTTACATAAATTTTAAAATAATTCACAATATATAATTCAGAAGATATTTCAATAAGTTCAAGTTCAAAACAACATTACTTTAGACAATATTATTACAAAATTGATTTCTTATATTATTCTGAAAGTTTCACTTCAATTACAGCATAGATTTAGATACCTGTCAAGTTTTTTAACAATACATAAGATCATAAATTAAACAATTCAAAATAACTTGTTATAAATTCTTAATTAAGTAAATAGGCATCATTTTCATATTAGGTATTATTCAAAAATATTATGTGCTTTAACATCGTCACTTGTTTCACTTCAAAATATTCAAATTCTAAAATCATTGGTACCAATCATGACATAAGTGACAAACCTGGAGGTGAAATGGGCTATCCTCTGTGATGTCCAACGTGAAAGATTGTTAGTGATCACGAGGGTGCTGTGATGCAAAGACAGCAAGAGGCTCATCCCTCTGCGGGAGGAACTACCCCTTGTGCTGGCAAAAGGTTTCTCCGGTGTCAACAAAAATAACAACTCAGATCATCAACTTACTTGGCAAAATTAGGGGTAACCTGTGACATGTCATGTTAGCCCTAACATTGACAAAATTTTTCTTTAACTTAGCACATCAACATTTTCTTTTTAATAAATATTCTTTTAAAATAATTCAGATGGTAATTTGTGGAAGGCAAACTAGCATCAAAAATTCTCTAAATATGATTAACTACGAAATTTAAGTAGGCATCTAAATCCATCAAAGTTAGGTTATCTTCATCATGCGTCAACAGCAATCTTCACTGGGTTATCAAAATATCGTAAGATTTTCGGAGTCATAGTCAGGTAGTTATTTGAGTCACAGTTGGGTAGTCTTAATCATCACAGATAGGTTTTTTTTTTTTTTTTAATACTATTAATTTCTACTTGGGATCTTGGGCTTTTTGGGGTTTACTGTTATTAAAATAGGAATTTTGCTTTTTCTCGTTGCTAATCGAAAATTATCTGCAGGGTTGAAAGGTCTTAATCTGGTACAGTGTACAATTTCCGAGGTTTTCTTAGTGAGGGAATTGGGTCTGTTAATTTCAAAATTTACTCTAGAAATTTGTTTCAAAATTTTATATGGACCAGAATAAGGGGGAGTAAGTTTAGGAGTATTTGGGTAACGAAACTCTTCGTACATTACTATATCACCTACCTTAAATTTAGATTCCTCAAAACGAGTGTCATATCTCTCTTTATTTACTTCATGATTTTTTATAGTTCTCTGTTTAGCAATCTTCCTCGCTTCTTCAATTGGTGGGTACATGTCTTGATCATCAAGTAAATTTTTGTAGGGTGGTTTTCCATGCATTAAATAAGAAGGGGGAAATTTTGTTACTGTATGGGGTGTGTCGTTATATTCATTCGTTATTTCACGTAATAATTTTGTCCAGGAGACTTTACCAGGGTGTGAATTTAATTTACATTTAAGCCTAGTAATCAGGGTCTGATTTACTCTTTCATTTTTCCGTTTGTTTGTGGTCTATGCGAAGTAGTTAGCAATTGTGTAATATTATTGTTTCTCAAAAAATGCTTAAATTTGGAGGAAGTAAAAGCACTATTTCTATCACTTAAAATTTTCTTAGGTACTTGGTGTTGAAAAATTTGTGTTAAACAATTAATATAAGTATCTGTATTTTCATTTTTAGAAGCAAAGGTCCATATATACCTCGTGGCATGATCTATAACTATGTGTAAATATTTCTTTGTAGACTCATAATAATTTAAGCCACCAACAGTGTCTATGGCAAGAATTTCAAAGGGTTCACTGGTAGGGGGTAACATTTGTAAGAGACCAAATCTTTTTTGTCTAGATTTCTTATTTAGTTGACATACTTCACAATGTTTCACATAGTTACTCACATCTTTAGTTATTCCAATCCAATAATATTGAGGGGATATCAGATTTAACATTGCCGAAACTCCTAAATGTCCATAATTAACATGGGCTTTTTCTAATAATTTTAAACGTAAAGAGAAGGGCACAACAATTTTCATTAAACCTTGTTTTTTAATTGTCCATACATTATTAACTTTTTTAAACTTCTTACCGTTTACATTATCTAAATTTTGATGATGCTCGATTTCTTGCAATGTCAACAATGGGTCACGTTCACGTAAAGTTACATGGTGAGAAATTGGGTTTCTAGTTAACATATCGGCTTCATAATTTGTAAAACCTTTTTTATATTTAATGTCAAAATCGTACATGGACAGTTTAAGTGACCATCGGAATAATCGTCCATTTGGGTGTTTAATACTTTTTAACCAGACAAGTGCAGCATGATCCGTATGAACGGTAAAATGAGTCCCATGTAAATAACAATAATATTTATCAACAGCGTCAATAATTGACAAGCATTCCAGCTCGGTAATGGCATAATTTTGTTCATAGGTTCTAAGTTTTCGAGAATGATAGGCTATGGGATGCAAACTTCCATCAGGGTGTTGTTGTTTTAAAATTGCGCCTACCGCTTGTCCGGACGCATCCACGAAAATATGACATGGGTAATTTGGGTTATAAATAGATAAAACAGGTTTAGATATTAGAGCGTCTTTTAAATCCTGAAAAGCTTTTTGGCAATCATCCGTCCATTCAAATTTAGTGTCTTTCTTCAATAATTTATTCAATGGTACTCTTAATTTAGCATAGTTGGGAATGAATTTATTATAAACATTTACGCTACCTAAAAATCTTTGTAAGTCTTTAACATTCCTGGGAGGTTGAAGTTCTTAATAATTTCTATATTAGCGTTACTCGGGTGATAACATCCCTTTTCCACTTCATATCCCAAAAATTTTATTTTGTTTGGGCAAATTGGCATTTTGAAAATTTCAATTTTATGTTTTCTTTTTCACAAATCGAGAAAATAGTTTTTAAATGCTCTAAGTGTTCTTCGAAAGAGTCTGAAAATATAATTATATCGTCAAAATAGTTGAGCGGCAAATTTAATTTGGTATTTATTTAAAATTTGTCTGAGTGTTCTTTGGAATATGGCAGGAGCGTTTTTCCAACCAAAAGGTAATCTTTTCCATTCATATAAGCCAAAGTTTGAGGTGAAAGCTAATTTTTCTGTATCTTTTTCATTTAGTTTAATATGCCAGTAGCCACTCGCGAGATCAAGGGTGGAGAAAATCTTAGCATTGGTTAGTTGATCTAAAACTGCGTCGATTCGGGGAATTGGTTCCGAGTCCGTTTTTGTAATACTATTTAGTTTTCGGTAATCGATACACATTCTGGATTTTGAATTTTCATCTTTCTTGTAAGCCAAAGTAATTGGGGAAGCATAGGGTGAATGAGATGTTTTTATTAAACCTGCAGCTAAAAGCTCGTCTATTTGCTTCTTAATTTCGGCATTATCTTTTGGCGACGCCCTGTATGGACGAAGGGAAATTGGTAGTTCAGAATTCAAAATTACTCTTTGTGGTTCAAGACGTATACATCCAACATCATATTTATTTTTCGCGAAATATTATTATACTCATTCAATATTTTGTTCAATTGAACACTTTCATCATCAGTAACATTATTTTCATTTTCAATTTTATAAAAACGAGTATCACAATTTCTATTATATTTAGTATCAAGATTTATAGTATTTGAGAACAAGTATGTGGCACATTAGGATTATCATATGTTAAAAATATATAGCAATTATTAGTAACATTTCCAAAGACAAAGTAGATGAAATATTATTTTTTCCTTGGTAAACACAAAAATTTTTAAAATCCAAATTAATTTTAAATAGATTAATAATTTCCGACGATAAAATTGCATACTTTAAATTTGTTTCAATAACATAAAAATTAACAAATCTGTTCAACTTACCGATTCGGCATTTTGTAGAAATTATTTTATCAGTTTTTATTTTTCCTGCGAGGGTACTGACCTGTGAATTGTCCGATGGAAGAATTTTCACATAATATTTAATTTTATCATATACAGTTCGAGAAATAATGTTAATGGTGCTACCTGTATCTATCAGGCCGATAATCAGTTCAGTACCGATTTTTAGGTGTACGGTGAACATCCGTCATTGTCGCTGTTCTGTCATGTTGCTGTTATAGTTGTTTGCATGTTGTGGAGACTGGAACCGAGTCCTAGGACGTTCCTCTTCTCGAAAATTCTGGGGCCATCTATGCCATGGTCGCGGTTGTTGGTGCCGGAATCTAGGTGACTCGTGTTGTGGGAATATGTCATAGTCATCTCGCCGATCGAACGGTCTGCGAAAACGGGACTGTTGATTACGCATGTCTCTATTATGGTGATCTTTCCTCTTATCTTCGTAGCTGTTGATCATTTTCCTCGCAAGGGAAATCCACTCAGTAGTTGTACCAACGTTACTTATTAAAAATAAATCCCTGTATCTTGTCGGCAATCCGTCTGTGAGACCTTGAATTATAATTTCTTCTTCAAGTTTTAATGTTTTACCGATATTCATTTTCTTTTTGAAATAATCATTTATATTTTGACTTCCAGAAAGGCTCAACCTGCTGAAATCTTCGAATGAAAACTGTTTTTCTTCTGAGAAATAATCACTGATTTTTATTTTAACTTCATCCCACTTTTGTGATTCTATTAGGTTTTCGATGTAAAATTCCAAAGCCTCGTACGATAGAAAATCCGGAAATATTTGTAGTTTTTCTTCTTCCGTCAATTCAATAGTCTTTTTCTCGAAGAATTTCAACCAGTTATTAATTTTGACCATTCCACAAGGGTTAAATTTCGGAAGATTACTTAATTGATTTGGTGAAGATATAGAACTGTTTTCCAATAATTGTTTGTCGTAAACTCCAGAATTATCCCCTTGTTTTTCTTCAGGTTGGTCAGAGTCACGATGATCAGCCAATTTTTTATTTAAGTCTTTCGATGTCATTTTCCTTTGCTCGTTTCGAAAAGGGAAATCAAAACTAGGTCATTTCATTTTCAAGTGGCGAACTCCTATTGCGCTTCTATCAAGGTCGGTATTTCACGCGCACACACATAGTCCAAGGCAATGGACTCGAAGTCCGTTGAGGTCGATACGCACGTGAAGAATCGCTTTCGGCTCTATGTAATATAATCATTACATATCGTTCTTAAAATGCAACCTGAAAAGGAAAACTAGCTCAAATTTACATGGCTGGAGCTAGACTCAGCCTGAAAGACTTTAAATTTTGAAGCAGTCGGGTCGAATCATTTTATTAGGAGCGATAGTAACATACGTCCTTTCATTTCAGATGCTCGGAGCGAAGTGTAACATCACCTTTCAACCTTACACGCTAGAAGCGAGGTACATGTGGCTGTTGTTTAGAAATGTCAGCGGAATTTTGGGCTGGCGAGGCGAACTCACGCCTTTATCGAGACGTATACACGTGTAGAAATGCAACGTTTGCTATTTTATGGGAAGTTCTGTTGCTATGGGTTTTTAAAGCGTTAAAGTAATGTTACTGGGGATTGGAATTAGGAAAGGGAATTTAACTGATAGAATGGAGGGCCTAATATTTAATTTATTACATATATATATATATATATATATATATATATATATATATATATATATATATATATATATATATATATACATACATATATATAAATACACACACACACACACACACACATATATATATATCCCTTAATTGGTGTTCTTACAAGGGGGATATGAAATTTCCCATTCTAAAGAGGGAATTTGAAAAACTGGGCCCCTTATGCTAGAGGTTAAACAGTTTGTGCTGTGCTCGTGGAGTAACTAAAACCCTCTAGGCGTTTGTGACGTCACACACTTTCAGATTGGAAAGCGTCCGCGACAGACTTTTCCATCGTCTAATTTGGAATACAATAAGTGTCTTAGAAGCACACTTTTGAATCTCACAGGATAGTATGACTCGCCACAAACGTTTTTTTCTCTTTTTTTTTTTTAAGTTGAAAGAAAAGAGTCAACAGATTTAGAAATTTATAGAAATTTGATGAAAGGAAAAACCCGAGTATAGTTACGTTTATGCGTCGATTAGAGTCGCGTCGGGGAGAAATGCTAATCGAATGTTTTCAGCAGAGTATTGAAACCATTCTCTTATCTCCCGCATTATAAATTGCCTACCGCATTTAAAAAAAAACCGGAAAGAAACAGTTTATTTGATTAAAAAAATGCTTTTGTTTTGAGAAAGCAACAATGGTAACGAAATATTTGGGAAAACTAATTTACGAACTTCACATCGCCCGAAAGGAAATATATATTTAAAAATAGTTTCTTTTGTGCAGAATTATCTGCCGCGACGGAAATTACAAGGGAGAAATTTTTGGCCACTTATTGAAATAGATATAAAAAGGGCAATTAATATTGATAATCTGAAACGAAATCACATATTCCATTATAGCCCGGGTGCCATTGTTTGCGGTCGAGCCGAAATTGTTTAGACATTCAATTTTGTGACTCGGGGAAAGGCAGAAAACGTGTCTCACTAATGCACGAATATTGGATGCATTGTTTAACCCCATTTCATTATTAGTTACCAGCCTTTTTTTAAAGTTCTCCGGAAGAAGTCGAAAGGTTATATTCCTTGGTTTAAGAACATAAGGGATGTCAGTGAATTTTTCCGAGGAATTTACTATTTTTCAAAGTAACAACTTTAATCATTAAAAAACTACTTTTCCACGCTTTTATACGTGTGTGTGTAAGATTCGTCTTCTGACTATTTATCATGTGTGTATTCAAACACTTTTCCTATGCCATTCAGCACTAGCTCTGATAGTGCTGACGCCCTATGTGCACACACACACACTCATATACAGTCAAACCTCGATATCTCGAACTTGAAGGGAGAGACAAAAAAATTCGAAATATCGAAAATTCGAATTATCGAAAAATCACATGTTATCAGTAGTAGAATAGAGAA
>OU015492.1:231266041-231276041 GCA_907164885.2 Dolomedes plantarius
ATCGGACCGCCAGAGGAGGAGATCCACGCATACACAGAGTACAGAGAGGAACATAAATCACTGGCAGATGCAGAGAACTCTGTACCAATCTGTATGCGCTATTAGGGTAAACCAACACCCATCGGCAGAAAGAAATACCCGTTCGACTCTTCTTAGGGGAGAAATACCGTTATTTGGCGAAAAGCGGGGAATGTTTGGGGACAATCTCCTCCCCTCCCGTTGACAGTCGATTTTGACACTTTTCACCCCTCACGAAAAAAAGAACTGCCCCCTTTCTGAGGGATCTTCTCTTCGGAGGAGACCAAGAGATATATTGGTATATCGGCCGGACGGTATTTTGGCCGGAGGGATCAAGAAAAATGCTCGCCCAACTTGGTACAGTTGGGTAGAGTCCAGCCTCTAAATCCAGTCACGTGTTTCCGAACAGACCGACAGGTATTCCATCAAAGAATCAAAACGATGAAGGTACTGGATTGCAAGTATCGAGCCCACATCTTCTTTGGAGATCCACCTCAGTCGAGTAATCGTCTGGGAATCACGTGCCTTCAATACGGTACTGCCAGAAAACAACGGGCCACGAAAAATGCCAAAGAAGGTTGAAAGTCTAATCCCACTGACAACACCCTAGTTATTGGTTGGTGGCAACCCTAGTTATTGGTTCGCAAACGACCTCTCATTAGACTTGGACCTACTGCCTCAAGCCTATTCCGAACGGCTACAAGCATGCATGGACTCTTGGAAGCGAATGCCAGTGCCCTAGCCATTCGGCCATTGCCCGGCCCCCCTATCTATTGGTATTGTGACGACCTCCCGATGGACTAGACCCGGAACCGGGCGTTGAACTGAAAGATTCTCCGATTCTGGCGAACGGAAGTGAAGTGCGGAACGATAAGAGTTTTTTCGTTCGAACTGAAGTGAAGTAAGGAGAATAAAAAAGTGTCGAAGGAGCTGACAGACGGTCAGTCAAGGGATATGCACGCGAGAGTGTGCGTGACCTCGGCTCAGGGGCCGTCCACGTCTTTTATTATATTACTAGCTGAAAACCCGCACTTCGCTACGGAGTACATTCAAATTAAATACAACGGTCAACGTATGCAATTAATGCCAAAAATAATAATAATAAAAAAATATATATATTTATAATAAATACGACGATCAATGTATACAATTGATGTAATATATATATATATATATTTATTTATAAAAAAACCGTAAGGGATATTTATTTTTTTGGGATAATATCCAATCGTCTGCTGCAATAGAAAGAAAAAAAAAATTTTTTTTGTCTATTTAGTTGTTACTCACGTGACGATAAATTTATTAAAAGTACCAGAAAAAGAAATCACGTGATCGGCATTTAATAAATTAAATTCTAAAAATGAATCTTTAAAAATTCACCAAAATTCAGAAAATCGAGGTAAAGATTCGAAAAAGATGTCATTTTAAAGGAATTTTTAGTATCTTTCTCGTGATATAAATATTATAACCCTCAGATTATTATTTTAAATGCAAACTTAAAAAAAGTTCCAAAAACAGCTTAAAATTTAATTTAAAGAAATCTAAGAAGAATTTTTCAAAAATCTCTCTTAGTGCACACCTACACCATAAGAAGAATCGCCATGCATAATGTCAGTCCTTTAGGTCCAGCGATTTGGTCTGTGCGTTGTATGTCAGTGAGTCAGTTACGGGGCTGTTTTATATATATAGATGAGCAAGTGAGTTTGCGTTCTAGTGTTTATTCGTCCCGGTGAATATTCGTCCGATAGAGGACCTACCTTCACGAATTCGTCCTGTTGCGATCTACTTCTGTGCTGTACATGTGTTTGTCCCTCGTCGCTGCAATGATAATAAAAGTTTTGTTTTCCTTCATGATGAATAGCTGTTGTTTCGTTGCGGTTTTAATTTGATTATTAGCTGTGCTGTCAGTATTTATCGTTACAGTATTTATCAATAAGGCGAAACGTCGCAACGTCACTGGCTACGTCAGTTTTCGTCTACTATAGATCACGTGATTATCGGGTGGCAGAAAACAGAAGCCTTTCCTATGCTTCTGCATGTGTTTTTGGACGATACCTTCATTTTGAGTTAAATAATTTAAGTTTATTTATAAAATTCCTCATATGAGTTGTTTGTGACAGGTATTTTAACACTTCTTTTTCAATATTTCGCATGGTTTAAGAGAATATAGCCATTCTTTCGTCGAGAATGATTATTATTATGTTCAGATATGTATAGATATCGGGATAAGTTACTTCGGGCCAGCGTCTCGTATCGTAACTCCAGTCTTCCCCTGTCAATAAATACGGGTCACGTACCGAATAAACCTTTTCGGGCTGTACCTGAATGTTTAATTTGGTGATATACCTTTGTTTAGATACCGTATCTAAGGACTTTTCTTAATCCGAGAGCATTTTTTTCAACAAGCTGTAAGAATGCTCAAAGGGACCTAAAGGGCTGAAATTTTGCATGGCGATTCTTCTTATAGGGAACGGGTGCACTAAGAGAGATTTTTGAAAAATTCTTCTTAGATTTTTTAAAATTAAGTTTTTAAGCTGTTTTTG
The DNA here is from genome assembly GCA_907164885.2 of Dolomedes plantarius. Taxonomy (NCBI): domain Eukaryota; kingdom Metazoa; phylum Arthropoda; class Arachnida; order Araneae; family Dolomedidae; genus Dolomedes; species Dolomedes plantarius. Next base: position 231,268,603 of record OU015492.1, read on the forward strand.
AAACATTCTTTAAAGTTTGCATCTAAAATAATAATTTGAGGGTTATAAAATTTATATCACGAAAAAGATGCTAAATGAAATCGTTTTCGAATCTTTACCTCCCTTTTCTGATTTTTGGTGAATTTTTAAAGATTCATCTTTAGAATTTAATTTATTAAATGCCGATCACGTAATTTCTTTTTCTGGTGCTTTAAATAAATTTATCGTCACGTCATAACAACGAAATAGACAAAAAAATATTTTTCTTTTCTTGTTAATGCGGCAGACGATTGGACATTATCTAAAAAAATATTAAAATGCAGTAAAAGAAATGGTCCTCAAACTGTACTATATTAATTGACTATGTACTATGAGATTTAATTTGAATATTTTCTTCTACATTATTTTGTCTATAAAATATCCCTTACGATTTTTTTATAAATGTATTTTTTTACATCAGTTGTATACATTGATCGTCGTATTTATTATATAATATAATATATATATATATATGTATATATATATATATTGTCATTAATTGCATACATTGACCGTTGTATTTAATTTGAATGTACTCCGTAGCGAAGTGCGGGTTTTCAGCTAGTCTAGAATATAACTGCATTTCAGAATTTATAAAATATACCCGCCGAAAAGTACTCACTTATCTAAAGTCCTTTTGTTTTGTTTTTCACTCTACACACAGATCCCTTGTCACTCGCAAGCAGAAGTCACGTGACAGGAGCCATTGTTGAGGTATAACGCGCACATTGTTCTGTCATTTCCCATACGCAGTCAAACTTCTCTAGCCAGCCACCCCTCAATACGGCCACTCCCTAGACAAGTTTCACCGTATTAGTAACGTTAACCTTATGACACATTTCTCATTTAGCAATAAATACACTCATGGACAAAAAAATTAGCGCACCAAGAAATAATTTCGGGATCTTAACGAAACTTGCAATGAAGGTACATGTCGGGGAGATATGCAAATGATTAGAAATGCAGCGTGATTGCGCATTACGTATAGCCGGTAGAGGGCGTTGAACATCGTACTCTGTGGAGTATAAAACAGGTAACCAAAGCTCGTTTGAGTGTGCTGAATCATTTACAAAGGAAGAGCTGATATAGACATGCCATTACGCCTTGTTCGAAGACAATATAAGCAGTTGTCGCAGTTTGAGAGGGGGAGAATCGTCGGGATGATGGACGCTGGGTGGTCAGCTAGGCGAGTAGCTCGTCAATTAGGCCGCTCTGATTGTGTTGTGAGGAGGTGTCGGGACCAGTGGACCCGAGAGATGTCATGTACACGAAGACCAGGCTCAGGACGCCCTCGACAGACCAGTCGTCGAGAAGACCGCCACATCGCGAAATGCACGCGTACAGCCAACTGCTTCATCGGCCGCCATCCAGGCACAGGTAGCACCTTCACTAGAGGCTTCTGTGTCTTCTCGAACCATACGAAGGCGCCTGGCTGAAGGACAGTTGGTATCGCGGCGCCCATTACGTGTGCTGCCCTTGACGCCCACCCATCGACGCCTCCGTTTGGAGTTTTGGTGCGCACGAGGAAACTGGACTGCAGCGGAATGGAACCAGGTCGTCTTTAGCGACGAATCCAGATTCAATCTCGGCAGTGATGACAATCGTGTTCGTGTGTGGAGAGCCCGTGGTGAACACTTCAATCCTGCCTTTGCTGTACAGCGACACATCGTTCCTACAGCTGGTGTGATGGTATGGGGTGCCATTGCCTACAACACACGGTCACCCCTAGTATTGTTCCGTGGCACCATGACAGCCCAGCGGTATTTTCATGAAATCCTGCAACCACATGTGTTGCCACTCATGCAACGGCTCTCAGGAGCCATTTTTCAACAAGACAATGCTCGGCCTCATACGGCAAGGGTGTCACAAGACTGTCTCCGCACTGTTACTACCCTTCCTTGGCCTGCCCGATCCCAGATTTGTCTCCAATCGAGCATATCTGGGATCATTTGGGACGACGAGTTGGGCATCCCACGAGTTTGAACGAACTAGAGGCAAGGTTACAGCAAATATGGAACGAAATGTCTCAAGACATCATACAGAACTTGTATGACTCAATGCCCGATCGTATCGCCTCGTGCATTCGCGCTATAGGGGGTCCAACGGAGTATTAACTCCTCCGTTCTTTTGCCTTTTTCTCTGAAATAAATTATCCTTTTTTCTTTGATTTTCTTATCATTTACTTATATCAAAGTAGTCATTACGTATGTAAAATTTCGTTTCATTTTGACGACTCCTTCTTGGTGCGCTAATTTTTTTGTCCATGAGTGTATATTGTAAGCGAATGTGGTTCCCATACAGGAAATGTTATAAAATTTTGTTTCAGGAGAAAATTTTAGAGAATCCAAAAAGCCTATTCGAGGGAAAATAACAGATAAGTTCTAACACTCCTTTTACAGATCTGTAATCAAGGTATATTTGTATACTTTTACGTTCTGACTAAGTCTTGCTAAACACTTGTGAAGTTCCAACTGTTTCCTTACCCTTAAGGTAATGTATTTACAAAACATTGAACTCACCATTAACTAGATCCGATGAGGTTTTCTACACTAAACTATTTATTACAACACAATTAGACTACATAAATACCGTACTCAATTTGCTAGCGGGAATTATTTATCGCGTGTGTTAATCTCGGTAGTTTTATTACGGAAACCCTACCAGAATTCAGCCACGCCACTGCTTGTACATACTCCACACTAACCTTTCTGTCTTCACTTTATCATCCTGTAGATGGAACGATGGCTAACTTCAAAACGCCTTCGGTAAACTCGATAATGTCTGGCTGCTGTACGGCAAAGCGGTCTTCACTCCAATTGTTTGCCGCTCGTCTCCGTCCGACCTCGCCTCGTAGTGTTTTTGCTCTCACTGTCAAGCGTGTACGCTACCCACGGGGATTCCCGTCTAGTAGAAAAGCGCCGCTCATTTGCATAAGGCGCTTCTTCTTCTTCAAACGGTGATTTAACCAGGGGTGTAATTTTGATTCAATACCTCGCACACTACTGCATGAATTTATATTGACGTGTGTTTTAACTTGCTCTTCTTTTAACACATCTATCCGTCTGTAAACGGGTCTACATCGACATCTTTCTGTACATTTAAAAAAAATGGATGCTGTTACAAAAGAATCGATTATTAAGGGGGAGTGGTCCCTTTAACGTACCTTTAAAAGTATCATTTGTAGACCTATGTTCGATTGTACGTACTACTCATGATTTTTGCTTGATTTACATGAAATTTTTTGAGTAACTGCCTGTAATACTATTTATTGTATATGCAATATTTCAAGGTAATTAAAAAATTAAAATTATTTTTATGCATAAAAAGTGAATAATTTTTTAAATCGAGCATTTTGCAGTCAACTTCTGTGCGCATTCTGTCAAAATAAATTATTAAGGTACAGTAAAAATTGTTTGAAAGGAAAGCGAAGGGTGTAAACTGATTCTTAAAACCGGTGGATTGATTCTTAAAAGCGAAAATTTTAACATGGAAATAATTCATTTGTTTTTGTTTTCGCGATATTGATTCTTATAAACGGTTGATTCTTATAACCACTGATCACTATAAGCGGTGGTTACTGTACGTAAAAGTGACCACTCCCCCTTAAATCAAAATCACGATGCACTTTGTTCGAGCTTTGTGTATTTTCCATAATTTTTTTTTCAGACGGTCTATCATTTCTAAAACTCACTTAGAACGTCATCAAACCTAGCAATCAAAAATTCGCATTTTCGAACTCCGAGGACATTTCGGAAAAGATGGAAGCTTTACTCGTCGCGGCCTTTTCTGATTCGAATTCTCCGTTCGCACTTTTCTTCGTCTGTAAACTATCTCCCTGGCACAAATTACTTTTCGGCGGAGATAACATTTTAGTTTAAAGTAGATCCGAGCACTTTGCGGCGGGGGGGGGGGGGGGAGGTGTGCATTATTGATTTTCTAGACGTTAGTTAGCTCGCAGGAACGCATTCGATGGCCGTAATTAGTAACAGTACGAAATTGTAATTATCCGGCGTTAAATGAATATTGTAATGAGCTTAGTGGCTAGTAATTAAACATTTATTTTTCAGAAATTATGCTGGAAATTGCCGTTTCGCTGTTACGCGCTTATTGGCATTTCCTGCGGCGGGGTGAAATGACTTTTTAGCACTTTACAGATAATGGAATCTGGAATAAAACTATCATAAGTCATCGCTCTGTCTGCCCGAGGAACTTTAATAAAGCGAAACCAAACCCTGTAATGTATTTTTAATGCTTTCGAGTACAATGGTTTGGCGTTGGTAGTTGCACTGCAAACTTTTAAACTCCTCCCTGCATCCTGGCCTTAACTATTACTCCGTTAATTTAGAGCAAACAGATTATGACACTCTTAATTACTGAATTTAATCTGTTAGCGAGAGTTGCATACCGCAGTGTCATTTTTTTTTCCCGTGGAAGATGTAATTAGCACTAAGGAGTAATTGTTATGACTTTGACAGATGTGGGTTTCTACCTTTTTTCAGTCTTTCAGAATTTCGTATTAACCTTTAGCTTACGGGAAATTTCATACCCCCTTTGTAAGGACGGCCATTAAGGGAGTTATATATATAAATATATATATATATATATATATATATATATGTATAGATAGATAGATATGTATATGTATACGCATACTATATATATATGTGGGATGGAGTCCTAACTCCATCCATTAGAAGGGAATAATACACAACAGGACTAACACTTAAGAACATTTGGATGTGGAAGTTGAAGTAAAGTCCAGTGGTGTTGCCAACCACACATATATATATATATATATATATATATATATATATATATTCTTGGGATACATGCTATCCCACCCCGTAAGGAAAAGGTTAAATACATTTGCATAACAATGCCTTTGAGTTGTTTGCAAAAGGGAGAAAAAAAAATTAATCAATGACACCTTTGTGCGTATTCTAAATCTTGGACCGATTACTCTTTTTTTACATGTTTTTATTAACTCGCTCTCTTGTTTGTTTGTTTGTTTGTTTGTTTGTTTTTTTGTTCGTGTGTGTGTGTTTGTCCAGTACAAATCTTGCAATCGATTTTTAACTAACTTCCCGACTAGCTAGACATTTCAAACTTTTAGAATAGCTCAGAACACGATGACAATGCATTATTTTGATACTTTTTGCCATCTTTAAGCAGCTTTGAATTCATTTTCAGTTAATTTTGTTTTGTAGACTGACGCAGCCATCTATCGGCCGGGACGGGAACGAAAAGTTAAACGCCAGATAATTTCCAATTAACTTTATTTTCTTTCAACTTGATGGGATAATTCATAAAAAAATTTTAAAAAAGTATTTATTAATACATAGAATTGTCAAGTTTATATGATTCATCAGAAAATTTAAAAACATGGTATATAAAAAGTTCTTTTTTTCTTGTAACTATTCAGCCCTAAGATGCTAATGTTGTTATTTTGACAGATCTGCGTTTCTGCCTTTTTCAAGTTCGCCAAAATTTCGTATAAGGTAAGTGCCATAACAGTGCCTTGGTGACTTTTAACAAAGGTTAAAATAATAACACCTTGGAGCTTATTTCAAAACTTAGGTTGATTTTTAATCAGCCCCAAGATGCTATTGACATCATTTTGACAGATTTGCTTTTCTGCCTTTGTCACGTCCTCCAAAATTTCGTGCAAAACAAGTATCATAACAATGCCGTTTAACAGAAGATTGAAAAAAATATAGATACAATAAATAAAACCTTATTCGTATTGTCGAACTGAATTTTGTTTGCCGTTTTTATTACCGTTTCCTTCAATTTATAGTGAAATGATTATTTATTTGCAAATGCCAGGCATTTGGCTCCTAATCAATGAGCCGCCAATTGCTGCACCTAGTATATATCCATGAAACGGCAGATGTTGCCGGGAAAAGTCACCAAAGATTTCGTTTCATTCCCCTCTGACACGTTTGGTTATTTCAACCGAAGAAATAGCTATAAGTTGACTAGATAAAGGGTTCTACAAAACACCTCTTTCCGTATTTCACCAGAGGCCAAGGTCCAATCAAGATTTGTTGTATTGCTAAGGAACGTAAGTAAGTCGGAGTACGTGACGGGATGATGGTTCATCAGCTCCAGTATCTTTGTGTTGTGTACAGGGTGGCCACAAAAAACTTTGCCGATATATGGACCTCTAGCGGCTGTTCCGTTCAACCGATAGAGATGAGATTTCAGATATAGTTATTTAGTGGTATGAGCTCGGGATTCTGTGGACGGCAACCAAGTGGCGCTCACGGTTACGGTTATAGGTACAGAAACTCGAAGTGGGCGTTGCCATTCGAAAATTTCGAGTTTCTGTACCTATAATCCCGAATTCTCATCTCGATCGGTTGAATAAGCCGCTAGAGGTCCATATATCGGCAAAGTTTTTTTTATGACCACCCTGTATATATATCTTCAATAACTCTTCCTGCGTTATTGCTGTCTCTGGAATATGTACAATAAGCGTGCTAAATGTTCTAGCATGAACGATACCCAGGGTGCAACCCCAGGAGATCCGCTACGTTGCACCCCATTATAATGAAATTATCAAATACTGTAAAGTATTATTTAATTGAATCCCTTGATACACAGAGAATCATCTTTTGCAAGACGATAGGAAAATCTGGGAAATTTTCTTAATGATACTTTACAAGAGGGAGACACAAAAGGAATATTTAATTTTTGAGTCTTTTCAAGAATAACGGATCAGGTTACAATTGTATGTAGCACAAGTGACAGTTCATTTTCTTTCGTCAAAGATTATATTAGTACTAGCTGAAAACCCGCACTTCGCTACGGAGTACATTCAAATTAAATACAACGGTGAATGTATGCAATTAATGCCAAAAATATAAATATATATATATATATATATTTATAATAAATACGACGATCACTATATACAATTGACGTAGAAAAAAAATATATATTTATAAAAAAATCGTAAGGGATATTTTTATAGACAAAATAATGTCCAATCGTCTGCCGCATTAAGAAGAAAAAAAATATATTTTGTCTATTTAGTTTTTATGCACGTGACGATAAATTTATTTAAAGTACCAGAAAAGGAAGTCACGTGATCAGCATTTAATAAATTAAATTCTAAAAATGAATCTTTAAAAATTCACCAAAAATCAGAAAATAGAGGTAAAGATTCCAAAACGATGTCATTTTAAAGGTATTTTTAGGATCTTTCTCGTGCTATAAATTTTATAACCCTCAGATTATTATTTTAAATGCAAACTTAAAAAAAGTTACAAAAAACAGCTTAAAAATTAAATTTTAAAAAATCTAAGAAGAATTTTTCAAAAAAATCTCTTAGTGCACCCCTACATTATAAGAAGAATCGCCATGCATAATGTCAGCCCTTTAGGTCCAGCGGTTTGGTCTGTGCGTTGTATGTCAAT
>OU015492.1:231281041-231283541 GCA_907164885.2 Dolomedes plantarius
TATATATAAATACACAAACAAACACACACACACATATATATATATATATATATATATATATATATATATATATATAAATATATACATATATACATACATATATATAAATACACAAACAAACACACACACACATATATATATATATATATATATATATATATATATATATATATATATATATAAATATATATACATATATACATACATATATATAAATACACAAACAAACACACACACATATATATATATATATATATATATACATATATATATATATATATATATATAATATATATATTTATATATATAAATATATATATATACACACACATTCATATATACATATATATAAATACACACACACACACATATATATATACATACACACATACATACATACATATATATATATACATATATATACATATATATATATATATATATATATATATATATATATATATATATATATATATATATATATATATATATATATATATATACATACATATATATAAATACACACACACACACACACACACACATATATATATCCCTTAATTGGTGTTCTTACAAGGGGGATATGAAATTTCCCATTCTAAAGAGGGAATTTGAAAAACTGGGCCCCTTAAGCTAGAGGTTAAACAGTTTGTGCTGTGCTCGTGGAGTAACTAAAACCCTCTAGGCGTTTGTGACGTCACACACTTTCAGATTGGAAAGCGTCCGCGACAGACTTTTCCATCGTCTAATTTGGAATACAATAAGTGTCTTAGAAGCACACTTTTGAATCTCACAGGATAGTATGACTCGCCACAAACGTTTTTTTCTCTTTTTTTTTTTAAGTTGAAAGAAAAGAGTCAACAGATTCAGAAATTTATAGAAATTTGATGAAAGGAAAAACCCGAGTATAGTTACGTTTATGCGTCGATTAGAGTCGCGTCGGGGAGAAATGCTAATCGAATGTTTTCAGCAGAGTATTGAAACCATTCTCTTATCTCCCGCATTATAAATTGCCTACCGCATTTAAAAAAAAAAACGGAAAGAAACAGTTTATTTGATTAAAAAAATGCTTTTGTTTTGAGAAAGCAACAATGGTAACGAAATATTTGCGAAAACTAATTTACGAACTTCGTATCGCCCGAAAGGAAATATATATTTAAAAATAGTTTCTTTTGTGCTGAATTATCTGCCGCGACGGAAATTACAAGGGAGAATTTTTGGCCACTTATTGAAATAGATATAAAAAGGGGCAATTAATATTGATAATCTGAAACGAAATCACATATTCCATTATAGCCCGGGTGCCATTGTTTGCGGTCGAGCCGAAATTGTTTAGACATTCAATTTTGTGACTCGGGGAAAGGCAGAAAACGTGTCTCACTAATGCACGAATATTGGATGCATTGTTTAACCCCATTTCATTATTAGTTACCAGCCTTTTTTTAAAGTTCTCCGGAAGAAGTCGAAAGGTTATATTCCTTGATTTAAGAACATAAGGGATGTCAGTGAATTTTTCCGAGGAATTTACTATTTTTGAAAGTAACAACTTTAATCATTAAAAAACTACTTTTCCACGCTTTTATACGTGTGTGTGTAAGATTCGTCTTCTGACTATTTATCATGTGTGTATTCAAACACTTTTCCTATGCCATTCAGCACTAGCTCTGATAGTGCTGACGCCCTATGTGCACACACACACACTCATATATATATATATATATATATATATATATATATATATATATACATATATATATATATATATATATATATATAGATATATATATATATACATATATATATATATGTATATATATATCCATATATATATATGTATATATATATATATGTATATATATATATATATATATACACATATATATATATGTATATATATATATATACATATATATATGTATATATATATACATAGATATATGTATATATATATATATATATACAATATATATATATATATATATATATATATATATCTATATGTATATATATATATATATACATATATAATATATATATATATATAGATATATATACATATATACATATAACTATAATACATATATATTACATCTATATATATATATATTATATATATATATATATCTATATATATATATATATATATATATACATATATATATATATATAATATATATATATAGTATATATATATATATATACTATATATATATATATATATTATACATATATAATAATATATATATACATATATATATACTATATATATATATATATATATATATATATATATATATATATATATATACATATCTACTACATATATATATATATATAATATATATAATCTATATATATATATATATATATATATATATATATATATATATACAGTCGGACCTCTATTTAACGAAGTCGCTAAATCCCGAAAAGTTCGTTATATGGAAAATTCGTTAAATAGAGATTTACCTTTTAAAATACTTTAAACTACACAAGACAG
>OU015492.1:231291041-231310785 GCA_907164885.2 Dolomedes plantarius
TTGTACCAGATGTTTAAGCAACGGTCACGCAAATCCGAGATATTGCGAATTGGTGGTCTTTGAACTCTGAGCTGCCGTCCCATGACATCCCAAATGTGTTCTATCGGATTGAGATCCGGTGAGTTAGGCGGTCAGGACATTAACTGGAATTCAGCATCATGTTCCTGGAACCACTCCAACACAATTTTAGCCTTGTGACACTGGGCTTGTCCTGTTGGAACATTCCATTTCCAGCTGGAAAAACAGAGGCCATGTAAGGGTGCAACTGGTCCGCAATGATGTTCAGATACCCTGTAGCATTCATGGTCTGCTCTACCACAACCACGGGTCCCAGAGACGCCCAAGAGAGCGTCCCCCAAAGCATAATACCGCCACCACCGGCCTGTGTATGACCTACTGTACATCGAGGGAGCAACAGTTCGCCTGGAAGACGGCGTATCCTGACACGGCCATCGGCGTGATGAATGACAAACCGTGATTCATCTGACCAGGCAACTCTCTCCCACTGATCCATGGACCAGTCGCGATGCTCCCGGGCCCAGCGCAGGCGCAGTTGGCGATGACGCTTGGTCAGCAAAGGCACACGAGTGGGACGTTTGCTGCGTAGCCCCATATCCAACAGTGTCCGCTGAACAGTGTGCTGCGATAGTATTCTACTTGGCCCTGCATTGTATTGGGCTGTCAGCTGAGCCACTGTCTGGCTCCGGTTTTGCTTCACCATGCGAGACAGTCTCCGCCGACCTTTTTCTTTGATAGCGTGTGGACGTCCAACACCATATCGTCTACTGCTGGTTTCACCGTCATTCATCCACTTTGCATAAGTATTAACAACTGTAGGTCGCGAACAACCCACGAGTCGTGCAGTTTCGGAAATACTAGTTCCGAGCCTTCGAGCCATTACAATCTGCCTTCTATCAAAGTCGCTTAGATCCGCAGCCTTTCCCATCACACACAGAAGTAAGTGAAAGAATGATTCTTCAGGCTCTCCAGCAGCAGTTAAATACCACTTCCACCTGATCACGTGCCTTGCACATCATCCAGACGAATTCATTGCAAAATGTAGGGGTGGTCATAATGTTTTGGCTCTTGAGTGTAAATAGCAGTTTTTTTTTCTTCTCAGAAATATTAAATTTATATTCGCGTTCCCAGAGACGTTTGGGTAATTCTTGACTTTTGACGTTACTTAGAATGCGGGGGTAAAACGTTTGCTGTCAAACGCACTGGTTACTGAAGGACGTATAGGGCAGTGTCTCGCAGCATGTCACATCTCAACTCTTGCAGATTTTGCTTCTTGTTTGGCGGGGAGTGGCAGAACATTGCATAATTTAACATGGCGTTCAATGAGCATTCTTACAGCTTGTCGAATAAAATGCTCTCAGATGACGCAAAGTCTTTAGATACGGTATCTAAACAAAGGTATATCACTAAATGAAACATTCAGGTACAGCCCGGAAAGGTTTATTCGGTATGTGACCCGTATTTATTGACAGGGGAAGACTGGAGTTACGATACGAGACGCCGGCCCGAAGTAACTTATCCTGATATCTATACATATCTCGACATAATAATAATCATTCTCGACGAAAGAATGATTATATTCTCTTGAACCTTGCGAAATATTAAAAAAAAGTGTTAAAATACCTGTTACAAACAACTAATATGAGGAATTTTATAAATAAATTTAAATTATTTAACTCAAAATGAAAGGTATCGTCCAAAAACACATGCAAACGCATAGGAACTGCTTCTGTTTCCTGCCACCCGATAATCACGTGATCTATAGCAGAAGAAAACTGACGTAGCCAGTGACGTCGCGGCGTTTCGCCTTATTGAAGAGCCCACTATAGCTCCACGTGGCGTCTATTTTCTGCCCTTCGGCTTCGACGCGGTCGCGATCAGTGACGTCACGTGAAACGTGCCTTTGCACCGCGTCATCAAGATTTTAACGGCATTTTGCTTCAGAAACTTTCTCGTCTTCGAAATGCTTCCGCCGAACTCGTTCATTTATCAGATAAATTCTGCTGATTTATGAATTACGATTTCGGGGTTATCAATTATAAAGAATAAATAAACAAATAAATAAATAAATCCTGAATCGGCATTCCCCTCCCCCCCAAATTGTGCGGTTCCCTTCTCGTTCAATTAAACTTCCGTGTGTCGATGCTCGAGGAATAATGATTTATGGGTTGCACAGAACAGCAGTATTTTTAAAGGGCATTCATCATTTTTTGAAATGTTCCTCCTGTATACAAAACTATCCATCAAATTTATCAGATTTCTGCGGTTTTCTTGACAAGTGCGTTCCGAAATCAGATGTTTTGAAACAAATTCAGAGATGCAAAGCTGATTTTTAGATAGCTGGCATGAAAATTGTATGTATAATTTTTAAAGCTTTCTCTTTTTTTGTGAAAAAAGAGTTTGATGTGTTTTCATTTTGTTTCAGTTTTTAATAATATCTAGTATATTCATATTCCACTAATTCCAGTCGAATAGACCTCCCTCATGAATTTATACAATGAAATTTTACTTTTTGTTGCCATATATATATATATATATATATACACACACATATATATACTAGCTGAAAACCCGCGCTTCGCTACGGAGTACATTCAAATTAAATACAACGGTCAACGTATGCAATTTATGCCAAAAAATAAATATATATATTTATAATAAATGCGATGATCAATGTATACAATTGATGTAAAATATATATCTATCTATATATATATATTTAAAAAAAAATCGTAAGGGATATGCATTTTTTTGGGATAATATCCGATCGTCTGCTGCTTTAGAAAGAGAAAAAAATATTTTTTTTGTCTATTTAGTTGTTACGCACGTGACGATAAATTTATTGAAAGTACCAGAAAAAGAAATCACGTGATCGGCATTTAATAAATTAAATTCTAAAAATGAATCTTTAAAAATTCACCAAAAATCAGGAAATGGAGGTAAAAATTCGAAAAAAATTTCATTTTGAAGGAATTTTTAGGATCTTTCTCGCGATATAAATTTTATAACTCTCAATGTATTATTTTAAATGCAAACGTAAAAAAAGTTTAAAAAACAGCTTAAAAATTTAATTTAAAAAAACTAAGAAGAATTTTTGAAAAATCTTTCTTAGTGCACCCCTACACTATTAGAAGAATCGCCATGCAAAATTTCAGCCCTTTAGGTCCAACGGTTTGGTCTGTGCGTTGTATGTCAGTCAGTCAGTCAGTCAATGAATGAATGAGTCAGTTACGGAACTGTTTTATATATATAGATACAGTCCGACCACAGTACGAAGAACCACGGTTGGCATAGTGCCAAGACGATTCTATTCACTCTGTAGGTAAGGCTGCTGAGGAAGGAGGGGGAAAAGTCTCGTAGTCTCTCGACATTCTTTAGAATCGGTTACTAACTGCGCTTGCTTGCTTTTTCCTCGTCTGTTATTTTGATTATTATATTGAAATTAATGGATCCTTTACCCAACACGACTGCTCGGAATAAGCCGTTCCGTAGTGATTGTAAACGTATAATACACAATGTAATTAAATTGTGTAAAAAGAAGCACTAGAATGAAATGTTATTGTTCCACTTTCGCAATCCCTAAAGAGAGCTAGTGAAATGACCGGGATATCAATGTCCAGTGTAAAAAGAATACGCAGAGAAGCAAAGGGTGAAGAAACTCCAAAATTTGAATCTCCGAGGAAACTTCAGAAAAAATGAACCACCGAAAACGTAGCTTTAGATAATTTTGATTGTGATGTAATCCGAAAATATCCACTCCTATAAAACTCCTATTTTTTACATAGATTTGCTTCTTTCTTTTTATTGTTTTGAAATTATTATTCACATATTCGATCAAAAATAAAGTTTTAAAAAATAACTTTAAAATTGCGGACAAAAAGCAGTCTGAAATACATTCCGTATTTCACAAACAAACACATCCGAAAATATGACGTTTTCCCCTATTTTCTAAGTAGACTAGCTTTTCTCGCGCATGCGTAACAGCTTCCAGGGACCTCGCTTCCGTGGTCGGACAGTATATACACACACACAGAGAAAGAGTCAGTCAGTCAGTCAAAATGGAAAGGGATGACCGTAATTTCAGGAACGGTCAAGTATTAAAAAAAAAAAAAAAAAAAAAAAAAAAAATCCAGGTAGTCTCTTCAAACGAAACTACCGCGGGTTATTAACGTAGGATTACTTATTGTTGCTTACCTCTTTTGTATGTGTTATGTATATATGTTATATACATATCGCACCTCTGCTAAAAAAGTGTTACATAGGCGAAATTTTTGATTTTGAGATAATTGCACCACTATACTCTATAATAAGTGCTTCTCCTTTTCGAATAATGTTATAAGCCTAGTACCAGCACAGTCTCCTAGATGGCGCTTATTACCCTCTTCCACAACTAGGAGGGGGGAACTTGCTCGTGCGCGAAGAATGAAATTAAGATTTTTGTCAGTGCCTAATGTTGTTGTATTAAAATGTTCGTCTAATAAAAATGTTCATTATATTTTTATTTGGAAAATAAATTTGCATTTTTTTTTAAACCTGCTGGTCAAGTTATCAAGGTTTTTTCTCTGTATTATGAAAAAATTAGATAGAATGTGCATTAGCATAGAGACATGAGAGTATTCCCTCGAGCTTTTCAGTCGATTTTGACAAAATGGGGTTAGTAGAGTAGAGTTATATCTTGTCATTAAAACCCCAAATCATGCTTTAAAAATTGAAAACAACTTTAATAGTATATAGTTTTGCCTTCTGAAGTGATTCGAGCAATAAGATTTCCTAAAATTATCATAGGCATTCATAAAAACAGAAATGAAATTTCGACATATATCGCCTTTATCTCTTCCAGAAAATATGGCTATTTTGAGATGTAACACTTTTCTAGCACAGGTGCGTTATGTATCTATTTATATGTACCTATGTATATATCTATACAATAAAACCGTTCCATAACTGACTCACTGACAAACAACGAACATACCAAACCGCTGGACCTAAAGGGCTGACATTTTGCATGGCGATTCTCCTTATAGTGTAGGCGTGCACTAAGAAAGATCTTTGAAACATTCTTCTTAGATTTTTTAAAATTAAATTTTTAAGCTGTTTTGGTAACTTTTTTTAAGTTTGCATTTAAAATAATAATTTGGGGGTTATAAAATTTACATCACGAGAAAGGTCGTAAAAATTCCTTTAAAATGAGATCTTTTTCGAATCTTTACCTCCATTTTCTGATTTTCGGTGAATTTTTAAAGATTTATTTTTAGAATTTAATTTATGAAATGCCTATCACGTGATTTCTTTTTCTGGTACTTTCAATAAATTTATCGTCACGTGCATAATAACTAAATAGACACAAAAATATTCTTTTTCTTTCTAATGTAGCAGACGATTGGATATTATCCCAAAAAAATAAATATCCCTTACGATTTTTTATAAATAAATATATATATATACTAGCGGCACGTCCCGACTTTGTCCGGGTTGAACAAAATATTATACCAATAAATTTCCAGTTGATAGCCAATAAATTGTAAATATTTTTTTACCTACATTAAATTAATTTTATGTTAGTTAATAATTAAAATAAATTTTTTTTAAGTAAAAGGCGTGCCGGAGAACGGCTAGGTTCGAACCGCTAGAGTCAGAACAGAAGCCCACCGCGATAGCACCACGATAAGGATCGTTGAAATCTTCGGAACAAAAAGCGGTAGAAGACAGTAGCGGAAACAATGGAGATTGTTAGGATTAAGCCCCTAACATTATTTCTACTGATTTGATATACATAATATATAGCCTATGTCCATCTGGAATAATGTACCTTTCAAGAAGTGAAAGAATTTTTCAAATAGGTACAGTGGTTCTGACGATTACCCTCCACGTACAAAATACCCTCTCTCTTTATATATTAGTATAGATTTTAAAATATATTGTATTTAAAATGTATACTGTATTTTACATTTTACGAAAAAATGATGGCAGATAATTTTTACTTCAAATAAATGAAATGGTGTATCATTATAGTATACTAATTGACAATTAACAAAACAATAAACAAAATTAAAAGCAACTTAAATTTAATAAGTTAACGAAAAACTGATAATGGATTCAAAAATTTTCAACAAAAAGACTCTTAGTTTTAAAAATAATTTACTCTTTTGAGTATAGTCAATTTGACTCAGATTTTCAGGTCAAGGCCAAGATCTGACCTAAAATTATTATACTGTAATTTAAAGATCACATCAGAAATAGCTGTTTGATCTTAAAATTAGAGAATTTGACATTGGGTTATTTTTACCAGAACGCAATAATTTTCGCCATGCGAAATGCGCCAAACTCTGGCGGAAAAATCCAAGATGGCGGCCGTGCACATAAATCTAGATTATCCCCCCTAACTTTATTTCTACTGATCAGATATACATAAAATATAGCCTATGTCCATCTGGAATAATGTACCTTTCAAACAGTGAAAGAATTTTTCAAATAGATGCAGTGGTTCCGGAGATTACCCTCCACGTACAAAATAGTTCTCTCTCTTTATATATAAGTATATATATATATATATATATATATATATACATTTACATCAATTGTATACATTGATTGTCGCATTTATTATAAATATATATTTTTTTTCTGCATTAATTGCATACATTGACCGTTGTATTTAATTTGAATGTACTCCGTAGCGAAGCGCGGGTTTTCAGCTAGTATATATATATCCTCTTTTATTGATACCATTTCTTAAATTGCTGTGCAATTCATAGATGAAAGATATTTGCAGCGACAAGGGAATCCAACAATTGCTTGGAAGTTAAAAATATCTCACTAGCAGATAGCTTGAAAACCATTTCCAATTTCGCTCGCTTATTAACCGTTTATTGGGTGGCATCATTATCTTCCGCGGCGAAAGGAAATGGGTTAATGTCGGAGTGGATTCAGACACGTAGCGTTCATTTTATTTTCAGAATGTTTATATTCCGGGGCGTAATGGATTACGAGCATTCAAAACAGATTCCGATAAAAGGGAAGAGACATAAACTTTTATCTTCCATTTTTTTTTTTTAAACTGGTGTAACACGTTCCGCTTTTGTGACTGTTTGCAGCCGAAGATGCGTGGAAGGGAAGTGATTAACGTTCAACTTTGTATTCAAATCCCATTAGCAGTAGTTCGTGTTAGTTTTCTGGAAAAAAAAGTCAATGGGGTCGACATTTTATGGATTGTCTATCGATTCAACAACGCGATAAACATTTGCCTTTTTATTACCATGTTTTTATTAGCTTGCTTTCTTGTTTGCTTGTTTGTTTGTGTGTGTGTGTGTGTGTGTGTTTGTTTGTTTGTCCAGAACAAATCTTGCAATCGATTTTTAACTAACTTCCCGACTAGCTAGACATTTGAAACTTTTAGAATAGCTCAGAACACGATGACAATGCATTTTTTAAATACTTTTAGCCATCTTTAAGGAGCATTAAATTAATTTTCAGTTATTTTCAGTTAATTTTGTTTTGTAGACTGGTGCAGCCATCTATCGACCAGAATGGGAATGAAAAGTTAAACGCAAGTTAACTTCCAATTAACTTCATTTTCTTTCAAGTTGATGGGACAATTGATCAAAAATTTTTTTAAAAGTATTTATTGATACATAGAATTGTCAAGTTTATATGATTCAACAGAAAATTTAAAAACATGGTAGATAAAAAGTTTTTTTTTTATCTTGTAATTATTATAGTATTGTGGTGCAGGAAAGAGATTCAATTAAAAATTTTCCACAGGAAACATTGCTATTCTAAAAGGCACTCATAAAGAAGTTAAGTTAAAGAAAGACGTAATAAATGTAATATTGCATTTATCGGTCCTCGATGGATGTGTTTAGAGGTATTGAATAGAAATTAACCCCTGGTTTAAATAAGTTGCCGTTTGAAGAAGAAGCGCCTTATGCAAATGAGCGGCGCTTTTCTACTGAACGGAAATCCCAGTGTTTTAGTGTTCCCGCTTGAGAGTGAGAGAAATTAGACTGCGAGGCGAGGTCGGACGGAGGCGAGTACGGACGAAAAACAATTGGAGTGAAGATCGCTTTGCCGTACAGCAGTCGGACATTTACCCCAATCAAAATAGACCCGATTTTGACGAATGGCTAAAAAAATATGAAAGTTTTGAAAACTTTTGGAGATGTTATTTTAGGCATGCTAATGAACATACTAAAAGTCCCCGCCGATCAGACTTGAGCTTTCGGCGCCATCTTGGAAAATGTGCACACTTTTTTGGTTTTTTGCAAGTAACTTAAGAAATATTGATTTTATGTAAAAAAAAATTGAACACAAAAATAGAAGAGTATTAAATTGTGAACAAAAACATTATTTACATTTTTTTTATAAGTCTAACACGAGCAAAGATAATTGACTTTGAAAGGAGCGAACTATCACACCTGGGACGCGGATGCGCGGGTCATCCCCATCGCGATGGGGGGTTGACCCGCGCATGTGCACCAAAAGTCTTGCATACTCACGTTTGTCAAATCTCTGCATATAAAAGCTCGAGGGATAGTTGCAGCAACATCCAATCCATTGTTATCACGTTGTATTGTGAGGCTTGGTGGATTCTATCTTTTTATGTCATACTTAGGCTGCATTGGGTGCATAATGGCTGGAAGTGGGTAAAAATAAATACTAACTCTGATGTATGCAACTACGTCAGTAGAAAAAATGTTGCCTTGCCATGCATACGCTAGAAAAATCCTAGCTCATTTATTTACCCAAACAGCTTTAGCAAAAATAATTTTTTGCTAAATTATCTGATTTTTGGTGAATTTTTAAAGATTCATTTTTAGAATTTAATTTATTAAATGCTGATCACGTGATTTTTTTTTTTGGTACTTTAAATAAATTTGTAGTCACGTGCGTAACAACTAAATAGACAAAAAAATGTTTTTTTCTTCTTGCTAATGCGGCAGACGATTGGACATTATCCAAAAAAAAAATATTAAAATACAATAAAAAATATTATGTTCCTCAAACTGTACTATATTAACTGTACTATATTCTTTAGTATGTCCTATTACATTTAATTTGAATATTCTCTTCTTTATTTTGTCTATAAAAATATCCCTTACGATTTTTTTATAAATTTTTTTCCCCATCAATTGTATACATTGATTGTCGTATTATATATATATATATATATATATATATATATATATATATATATATATATATATATATATATATATTTATTTATTTCTTTTTTTTGGTATTAATTGCATACATTGACCGTTGTATTTAATTTGAATGTACTCCGCAGCGAAGTGCGGGTTTTCAGCTAGTCTAATATAAATTCTGAGTTTCAAAGACTTATGGCATCAAAGTAATTCTACGGACTGGATATTTATGGATGTTGCCACAAAAAATAACATACTGTCTAAAAGGGTAACATATATTTGATTTTGCACCCAAGAACCGATCGAAGAAAAACGTTACTTAATTTTCTGAAAGCGAAAGTTAAGCTTTTTGAAGAGTACTTACGGTAAAAAGTTCAATTAGTTTGCGGTTTAAAAAAAATTAAAGTTTCAAAGTATTTTCCTCGATAACTACGATACAAAGTATTCATAATTTTTCCAGATTTTTAAGATAAGAGTTTTCTTGAGAGAGAGAGAAAAAAAAACCCCTCTAATGCTATTACAGAAAATGTACTTGCATGTATTAAAATATGTGAGTACACTCCAGACAGCTTGTCGTTAACGCCTTTAAAGTAAATGAAATATCTTACGACGTAATTAAATTCTTGCTTCGAAATTTGGCATTTTGATGTTAAAATTAACCTTTTTTTTGATGCGGGAATTAGCTAAAAATTTCATATTTTATCAGCTGATTTGAAAATTAAATTGCTTATTGATCCCGGAGAAAGTTCAAATTTTCGACGGAAGGATGTAATACGCTTAGACGATTAACTTGGAAATCTCTCTTTTATTTTATAAGGGAACTAGCTGAAAACCCGCGCTTCGCTACGGAGTACATTCAAATTAAATACAACGGTCAACATATGCAATTTATGCCAAAAAATAAATATATATATTTATAATAAATGAGACGATCAATATATACAATTGATGTAAAAAAATATTTATATATATATATTTATAAAAAAATCGTAAGGGATATTTATGTTTTTTGGATAATATCCAATCGTCTGCCGCATTAGAAAGGAAAAAAAAATATTTTTTTGTCTATTTAGTTGTTACTCACGTGACGATAAATTTATTGAAAGTACCAGAAAAAGAAATCACGCGATCGGCATTTAATAAATTAAATTCTAAAAATTAATCTTTAAAAATTCACCAAAAATCAGGAAATGGAGGTAAAAATTCGAAAAAAATTTCATTTTGAAGGAATTTTTAGGATCTTTCTCGTGATATAAATTTTATAATCCTCAATGTATTATTTTAAATGCAAACGTAAAAAAAGTTTAAAAAACAGCTTAAAAATTTAATTTAAAAAAATCTAAGAAGAATTTTTGAAAAATCTTTCTTAGTGCACCCCTACACCATTAGAAGAATCGCCATGCAAAATTTCAGCACTTTAGGTCCAGCGGTTTGGTCTGTGTGTTGTATGTCAATCAGTCAGTCAGTCAGTGAATGAATGAGTCAGTTACGGAACTGTTTTATATATATAGATGTGTTATAAAAATAGTGATTATTATTTTAAGTTCTTACTAAAATTTTCCGGTCTTTTGTCTGACGAAATTTAAGTAGTATTTTCATTTTCATTGCAGAAATAAAAAATTGCCCCTTTTTAAAGACAATAAAAAGATGTAAAAAAATTGGTAAGTTTTTCCCTTTTGTTTAAAATGACTGTTTATCTTGATATGCTGTGGAATACTGTGCTTCTGAAGGTTGCCTTGAAAACCGGAAAGTTACATTCTACCAAGTGGCAGCAAAGAAAGCAAAGTAATGGAAAAGTTTCATTCTGCCGAATGGCAACAGACAAAAATAAACTATCGCAAGCAATTGACCACGAAGCATGAAGTCATGAGAAGGAGGAATAGCTCTCTGTTAAAAAAGTGCAAACATCTGCATACATATTTGAAACGACAACCTTACAACTTTATATGGATTTTTCGTATTTTCCAAGAGAAAGCAAGTTATTTTTTTTTTTTAGTGCACTAGGGGCTTTGCCCCTAGGCTCTCTACGCTCGCTCCTGTTATGGCTAATGGCGAGATACATAGGGGTGATTCTCGGGCAATGTAACAGCCATTTACTGTTGTCAGTCACCCTTATGCGAAGGGGAATCACTGTTGAATCACTGTTTCAGCTTTAAAATTCGAAATTTTAAGATAGAGACTTGAAATGAGGTTTATATGAATAAGAAAGCTTTCATCTTCCACATGATGTAAATATTTTCTTTGTAAGATGAAAACTCGAGGAGCATCGATATTACATCCACATATGTAACGATATTTCTCGAAAAAGTGGGTTTAATATTTTGATGAAAATATTAGTCTGTTTTAAATTATTTTTAAACAAATGAGGTCTTGTTTGAAGGAGAAATGTCTGTAGTCTTAGATTGTAAAACGATCAAATTTCTACGATCATTTTTTGGCGAGTTATCGTAATCTGAAGATGAAAAAGTCAATATTTTTCCGCAAAACATAAAATAAAAAAATACTTAAAAGGTCCGACGAAGATGAGGCATGTCTTACTTTCTTCCCCGCATTTTTCTACATCTACTGGTATCGGTCTCGACCCCATACCCCCAGCGGTTTCGGAGGAGATAGCGTGACAAGCTTTTGACAGCGGCGGTGGCAGTTACTTTTTTTAGAATAGAGAGATATTTAATATAAATTCATTTGATCAACATAAAAATTGTTGATTTTCATTTAAAATGTTTATTTGAAATGCTTTTTTTCGCTAAACTTCAGTAAATTTTTTAGAGGAAATGAGTAATAATGACACATTGTTTTCTAGAGCTAGTTAGTTATCTACATATATAAAACAATTCCGCAACTGACTGACTGACTGACATATAACGCACAGACCAAACCGCTGGACCTAAAGGGCTGAAATTTTGCATTGGCGATTCTTCTTATAGTGTAGACTCTCTTTGATATGTATGTGTTATATATATATATATGTATCCCTATATATGTACGTATGTATATATATACATATATGTATGTATGTCAAAATTTTGACGCATTTTGGTATTTTTCTGTTTAACTATTTACTGCTTGCCTAAGCGATACAGACTGAGTTGGGGGCGCTGCCAAAATTATAACTCGCGACGCAGGACATCTGGAATTTTGCTTTCTGGAGGACCGTTATGGAGGAACGTAAACATACGTTAGAAATGATGGTTTTATCTCAGACATGTACCTCAATTTGGCAAAACCACAAAATATGTTGAATAGAAAAAAATGTATTTCATAATTTTAAAGAACTGAAATTAATGAAATGCACTATTAATATATTATTATAAAATAAAAATTAAATGCTTGATATAAAATTAACGCTAGATAAATTTGAACAAATAATTACACACGACAGGTTTTACAGATATTGACAACATTATGCATTGATACTGATAAATTAGTTACTTTATAAATTGGATAGAAATTAGTTACTTTATAAATTGGATACAGTCAAATTTAATATCATAGTTAATTTTAATGATATAATATAAAATGTTATTCCAATCAATTATTAAATTAGTAGAATAATTAAATTCTAAAGAAATATAAAATGAAAGCATAAATTTTATAATAAATAATGAGATCTATAATTCGGATTGTTTTCTGAATTGGCGAAGAGTTGAGCATTTTTGTTTTCTTGTTTGCATATATTATTTATACGTGTAATAGTTTAACAGTTTATAAAATTTTGAGTTAGCTTAATGTTATTTGCTCATTACAACCTATTACTGGTATAGGAGGAGAAGTAAAATATTTCTTTTATTACTTGAAAAATTAATTTATCATTTAGCTTATTAAAATTTGGTATTTTGAATATTGCAATTTCTAGAGTATTAATGACTTCCAAAAATAAATCCGATGGGAATAATAAAGCACATTTACTTAAAAAAATTATTTTGATAAGGAATATTGTTTATAGTGGTCACTATTTGTATGCATAGATCCCATTTAGAAAATTTGCTGCTCCTCCTAACAACATAACCGGCAACAATGAAGGTAAATTTTTAATTAACAATATGGCAAAGATCAAAAACTAATACTTCATTACATATGTAAGTATCGCACATCTTTTGTTGATTGAACGATTCAATTTAGAACAATAATTTCAATAATTATTTACATTTGTTTACGTAGGTAGAACTTTCTGAACCCTTTTATAGGGGATGGTTGAAAAATAAAACACACTTCTTTCCGGCAGAATTTCAGCTGTTTTAACTGTACGTTACCCTAAAACACAGCAGTCGCATCTTTCTCTCACTATTATAGAGCAAATATTCATAAAAAAACGATAATAATGTTCTTACCTTGGGAGCAGTAAATGCACTTGGATTTCTCTCTTCAATGGTGCTTTATTTAGTTTTAAGTCTGGTGGGTAGCCAATAGTAGAACCAGATGCAAAATATGCGGCCATATCTGTACACAGAATAAATTTTAAAATTTGTTAAATATTTTTCAGAAACGTATATCTCTAGTTATCTCACAAATAATGTGGCGATATTTCGCCAAATGTGGTGAAATATCGCCACATTTGGCGACAAAAATAAGTCCCAAAATCCATCGCCAATTTGGCGATAACTCTCATATTTGGCTATCCATACAACTCATTGAGGTTCCTCTCATGTCGTGCCATCTACCGGCGAGAGCGACCATAATCGGTTCGTTTTTCAAGGGAATTCCCCGTTGAAGATGGCACTCCTCCTTACAGCTTCATGCAACTAACAAATAAAACTTTGAACATGCAGGTTATGCTGTTTCTTTGCTTTGTGTTCGTTTTAATAAAATTCTTTGATTAAAAGAATGGAATTCTCGAGTCCCTTGAATGGATGTAATTCAGAACTGTCGTTTAGCTAGGGAATGTCTTAGAACCGTTGCTGCAAATTTCCTGTATCATAAGTATTATTGTTATAGATAACTAGCTGATAACCGGCGCTTCGCTACGGAGTACATTCAAATTAAATACAACGGTCAATATATGCAATTAATGCCAAAAAAATAAATATATATATTTATAATAAATACGACGATCAATGTATACAATTGATGTAAAATATATATATATCTATATATATTTATAAAAAAATCGTAAGGGATATTTATGTTTTTTGGATAATATCCAATCGTCTGCCGCATTAGAAAGAAAAAAAAATTTTTTTTTGTCTATTTAGTTGTTACGCACGTGACGATAAATTTATCGAAAGTACCAGAAAAAGAAATCACGTGATCGGCATTTCATAAATTAAATTCTAAAATTGAATTTTTAAAAATTCACCAAAAATTAGAAAAGAGGTAAAGATTCAAAAAAGTTTTCATTTTAAAGGAATTTTTAGGATCTTTCTCGTGATATAAATTTTATAACCCTCAAATTATTCTTTTAAATGCAAACTTAAAAAAAGTTACTAAAACAGCTTAAAAATTTAATTTTAAAAAATCTAAGAGGAATTTTTCCAAAATCTTTCTGAGTACACCCCTACACTATAAGAAGAATCGCCATGCAAAATGTCAGCCCTTTAGGTCCAGCGGTTTGGTCTGTGCGTTGTATGTCAGTGAGTCAGTTACGGAACTGTTTTATATATATAGATAAATAATTTTGGTACTAAAGATCGCGCCTGGATTCGTCAACCGTGTAATCCATTCCTACGCAGGGGCGGTTAGGCTTCATCAAGGGAGAGGGATCGCTCCTAGACAGATTTTTTAAAGATTTATTTTCCAATGTAGCTCAGTCCTTTTCTTACTCACACTTAAATAGATTTGTTTTGATCACTTCTTTCATGTACACGAAAGGACGGGGCCACGTGGGGGAAAAGTTACTCGATATACGTATAAACATAGTTTGCAGGAAGTAACAAGTAATAACAGTCACTGTTATCTTGTTTTCTTCTTCTATACCTTTGTTGCTGTTACTTTTTTACTTTAACTTTCACCTTTAGCTTACGGGGCCCATTTTTCCAATCCCCTCTTTAGAATGGGAAATTTCAAACCCCTTCATAACAACGGACATTAAGGGGTTATATATATATATATATATATATATATATATATATATATATATACGTATATATGTATACAGTATATGTGTATATATACTGTATATATGTATATGTATATATGTGTATATATATATGCATATATATATATATATATATGTATCTCTCTCTATATATATGTATATATGTATGTATATATAGTATATATATATATATATATACTAGCTGTACCCGTCCCGGCGTTGCTCGGGTAATGTAATTACCAATTTTTTAGTAGCCTTAACCCTTTGTTAATGGGCGTCGCTGTCATCCTTTTCCTCACCACGATACATTATTTTACCCATATAAATTTAATCCTTTCTGGCACATTTTGGCAAAATTTTTGACATAGGATTACTTAAAACTTTCCACAACAGTCAGCGAGACGAAAAACGTTTTCCACAAACACACCACAAATTATATGATATTAACTAAGTGTTGGCCAAAAAAATTACGGCATTACTAAATGCGATTTTTTAATCGATTATCACTGCAATAGTAATCGATTTCCTTTAACCACCCAATCCCTCATAGAAAACAAACGCCCCAACACATCACGTGCTTGACGTCGAAAACGACCGACGAAAACGGCTTGAAGTCGAAAACCTGTTTTCCCCCGCTTTACCTTCGTCCGGAAATGAAGAACGAAATCTCCAAAATGAGATTTCTCGCAAGAGTTTCCGAATCATAAAATAAATTATTAAAAAATAACTACAATTTGTAAATTAATTTTGGTTCTGGATTTCGAAACTGTGATGTCTAGGGTCTCTGAGATAAAAATTTCGTAAAAATGTAACGACATTTACGTATCGATTCGACAATTTGGAAAAAGGGTCGCGGCCAAAATCGCGTTTTTTTCGAAAAACGGGTGCGTACAGGCGATCGAAAAAAAATCACAATTAATCGATAAATTAAGACAGACAATTTTAATTGTGATTTCCGTATAGTGTCATCTTTCCCGTATAGGCTCGTCCGAAAAAAAAAATTCTTGGATGGATACGTTAGGATTTACGGAGCTTTTACTCGTCCGGGAGCTCCAAATCGCGACTAAATATTTAATTACGGAAAATCTAATTAAAAAATCGAAAAAAGGGCTTCGAGGTGCATAATGAGACCTCGGGGGGCATCTTCGTGTCGAATCTCAAGACTGTCCGACCTGCCGTCTTTGCGCCGTGCCGCGAGCAGACAAAAACTCGGTCACACACACACAGACTTTGCCTTTTATATATAAAGATATGCATATGTATACACACACACACACATATATATATACATATATATACATATATACACACATATAAACACACACACATATATATATATATATATATATATATATATATATACATATATACACATATACACACACACACACACACACACACACACACACACACACACACACATATATATATATATATATATATATATATATATATGTATTCTTGGAACCGTATTCTTGGGATACATGCTATCCCACCCCGTAAGGAAAAGGTTAAAATGTAGTTCGCAAATTGGAAATCGGGTGTAAAAAGTGAGTATTTTCTAGTATTCATTTTACTTAATTGGCGACTTTCTGCGTAAAGTCGGCCACAGGTCGGTATAAAGGGAAAGTACCGAAAATATCTTCGATCTCAACGCTCTCCCTACCATGGTACAATTTCAATAAACCAGGAGAGCCATCGACTTGCAGCCCTACTACAGCTCACGCAACAAGTCAAGTTGTCCAAACCTATCAAATCATTGAGGTCCGATGCCTTGCATCCATTCTTCTTCCATTGGCGCAGCTTGTGCTTTCTCGACGTTGCGCCAGTAAAATTCGACCAACCAATCGACCCTTCTACTTATGGTTTGGCATCTCCCCAACCTTCATTATACAGTGGACGCTCGTTAATTCGAACTCGGTTAATTCGAACTTTCGGTTAATTCGAACTAATCCAAAGGCCCCAAAAATCTTGTATCGGAGTTAATGTTAAAAATATCTCATTAATTCGAACTAAATTTTTACCACTTCGGTTGATTCGAACTAAAAATTTGACAAAAAAATTCTTTTTCCTCGTTTAATGGAGAAAATACACACTGTATTTATTATTTTGTGTGTCAAAATTTCTTTTCTGTGTAAAGAGGCACATGCCTGCATTCCTAGACTATTGCATGTCCGCTAAACGTTAGTAGCTATTGTCCTTCTTATTAGTGCTAAATATAAAAAGCAATTTTCCTTTATTTGGATCGATTTTCTTAGAATTTCAGAAAAACTAGTCTTTACTATAGATTCTAGGGAGCTGCGTCAGTTATAACTGCAGTTAAGTTAGACAAGTTAGACAAGTTAGACAAGTTAGACTGTTAGACAAGTTAATGTGGTCTAGTTTTTATTCCTCATTGTGTGGTGTGGACGTGTAAAAATTCAGTATATATACACGTGGAAAGTACAAAACCCTAACTTTGGAGACAAAGGTAGAAATTTTAAAGAAAGTAGAGAATGTCGAATGTAAATCAAAGTTAGCAGCTGACTATGGAATTAAAAAAATGCCTTGTCAACTAATTTGAAAAACAAGGAGTCAATTTTAGATTCATGGGAAAAATCAAAATTTGCTAGAGGAAGGAAACGCATGGGAAATGCGTCCCAAGAAGTTCTAGAAAAAGCTCTACTGCTATGTTTCCAGTATGTTAGATCTCGAAATTTTCCGATAAATGGACCCCTAGTGCTGACGAAGGCTGATGAATTGGCAAGTCGAATGGGTATTGAAGATTTTAAATGCAGTGATGGATGGCTTTCTCGATTTAAGTCAAGGCAAAATATTTCTTATCAAACTGTATGTGGCCAAAGCTCTGATGTAAACGAAGACGTATGCACTAATTTCGGTAGGAAACTGCCATTGATTTTCTCTACTTACCTGCCGAAAGATATTTTTAATGCGGCCATAATGGACAAAGCCATAATGGAATCTATTAAAACTCTGAAATCATTTATTCAGATGGAACCTTCCTCTGAAAATTAATTGAAATGTTTACTTCAAATCGAGAAGCTGGCATCATAAACAGAACCAAACATTCATTTTACAGTTTTTCCCCAAAGTGTAATTCATATTTTTAACAAAAGTCTACTTTATACTGCATATCTTCTGCTTCATTTTATTATTAAGGTAAGTCTGTATTGCATTTTAATATGTTTAACTTTAGATAACATAGTATAATATATTTTCTGGAGTTGTAGATACTAGGAGAGTTTCTTCTTCAGTGATACACATTTAAAGTTATATATTTTCTCTTAACATCGGATAATTCGAACTTCGGATAATTCGAACTTTTTTCTGAGAACCTTTGAGTTCGAATTAACGAGCGTCCACTGTATAATAAAGACCTCTACAGCGAGGATATCTGTTTCCTGAATTGCAAAATGAACGTCACTGGGATCCAAGAACAGATTTAATATCTTGGAGTAAGGGAAAAAAAAAGGTACCTTTCTTAAGTTGTTAAGTTCTAGAGATTGGAATCAGGCTTTATTGACGTACTATTCTGAAAAGATTTTGTGAGCTGTATATATATACAAGGTGCGTCTATAAAGTTACCGGACAATTTTTTATGTATAAGAAAAATATTACTCACCTTCAAAAAAATTTATCTCTTTCAAAACAATCACCAAAGGAGTCTATATAAATTTTCCAACGTTTCTTCAAGTCACAGAAACACTGTTTATAGGCGTCGGAACTAACCGTTCGCAAAACACGCGTAACATTTGATTTAATATCCGAGACGTTTTCAAATCTCTGTCCTTTCGTGGTCATCTTAAGCTTCGGAAAAAGGAAAAAAAATCAGCTGACGATAAGTCGGGAGAATATGATGGGTGATTTATCACTGTAATTGAATGCTTATCAAGATATTGGGGTACAGAAATTGCTGCATGGGGCCTAGCATTATCGTGTTAAAGAAACCATTGCCCAGAATCAAAACAGTTCCTTCCTGACTCACCTAATCCTGTTTCTTAATCGAAAAAGCACCTCTTTGTAAAAACACTGATTAATTGTTTCATTTTCAGGAACAAATTCGTGGTGAATAAGTCCTTTGTAATAAAAAAATGCAAAATATATGAAAGGACAAAGATGTGAAAACATCTTGGATATTAAATCAAATGTTACGCGTATTTTTCGGACGGTTAGTTCATACGCCTATAAACAGTGTTCCGATGACTCGAAGAAACGTTGAAAAAATTGTATAGAACTCCTTTGGCGATTATTTTGAAGGAGATAAATTTATTTGAAGGTGAGTAATATTTTTGTTATTTAAAAAAAATTATCCGGTTACTTTATGGGCGCACCTTGTATATATATATTTATTTATTGCTGTGAGAAGATTTGTTTAAAATTCAACCTTTTAATTTCAGAAATTCCTGATATCGATTTTTTTTTTCCTCCAAGAACAAGATTCGAGCTTTCGAGGTAACGCTGTGTATGCATAATTTATCACCAAGTATTTCGCCTTCTAACCTGCCCCCATAAAGGATATTAAACTACTTCATTGTTCAGTATTCTTCCC
>OU015492.1:231311285-231313785 GCA_907164885.2 Dolomedes plantarius
TGTCTGAGATAACGTCAATATGCACTGCGCGAGTAACGGCGCAAGTAAACAAAATTATGTACACTTTCTTATAGGTTCCCGCTTGTGTTCTAATAGTTTATGGCTCCGGTTAAATCAGTACCTACCACTGTGAAAGGAGCACTTTCAACGATACGATCTCTAGGTAATTGACCCGTTATCTGTTTTGCGGGTTTCAGTGCGTACTTTTTACATATAAGGCACTGTATTAATTTTCTTTTCACTATTTGCCTTCCTTTGGTTATTCAATATGTTTCTGACTCTAGAATGTTTGACGAAACTCCAGCGTGGAAAGATTTTATATGCTCTTTCATCACCACTAGATCAGAAAACTTTGATTTTGGTAATATTATTGGATGTTTTTCATAGTTCAGCTTGCTCTAAACGTCCTCTGACACGTAGAATACCTCTGTTGTCGATATATGGGGCTAAACTGTATAGCTTTGAATGGGGAGGAAGTGGTTTATTTTTCTCTAACAGCTGAATCTCGGAGAAGTCAATAGTAATCTCTTTGTACTCTCTTTACCAAGTATTCCTCAGCTTCTTGAATCTCTGAAACAGTTAGTGTTCCTCTCTCACGGGTCTTCTTCTTCAGCTTGTGAACAAATCTAATCCCCCAAGCTGTAACTCGAAGCAATTTTCCTAGACTACTAAATTTTGAGTCATCTAACACAACTTCTGTAACGGGAATAATTGCTTGAACCACTGTTTTTAGTCTCTCTAATTTTTTATCATCGGCAACTGCTTTGAACTTTTGCCGTGGCCACTGATCTTTAGGACACCTTAACCATGATGGACCGCGCCACCAAACATTATCATTTAACAATGTATGTACCGTTTCACCGCGAGTTAATTTATCTGCAGGGTTCTCTAACCCCGGACAATAGTTCCATTTGTCAGGTCAAGTACAGTCCTGAATTTCCAACACTCGGTTTGAAACAAATTGTTTCCAATCACGTGCTGACCCTTTAATCCAACATAAACAAATTTCTGAATTCGTCCACAGGAATACCCTATCTACCAAACCTTTGAACACCTTCGACAAATACTTACACAACCTCGCTGCAATCAAGGCTCCCAGCAGTTCCAACCTCGGGAGTGACAACTTCCTTAACGGTGCGATTCTACTTTTTGACATCATAAATGATGTCGTTATCTCTCCCTTCTTATTCTCATATCTAAAATATGCTACCGCTCCGTCACAGAAAATATGAATCTCTACCGAATCACTCTCATTCACACTGTCCGGGAAATAGAACCTTTCTATTTTCACCTCATCTAATTCCTTAACCATTTTTTCCATTTTGATTGTAAGTCCTCAGGCAACTCTATCCCCTTCTCCCATATTTCTTGCATAAGCCTCTTAATGCGCACAACATACGGTGAAATAAATCCTACTGGGTCGAATACCTTAGCTGCCGTACTCAACACAGACCTCTTAGTATTTCGTAAACACCTCAAACTGTTCAACATCAACTCTCAATATATCCTCTTCCAAATTCCAAATCAACCCTAACACCTTTAACTTACTATCTCTCTCAAAGCTATTTGCTACGCACAACCCCTTCTCAATCCACAAATCGTGCAATTTTTTAGAATTAGTATGTAACTTCCTTGAATTAAATTTTGCATCACTCAAAATTGACACCGCTTCTGAAGTAAGACTTAATGCTGATTCTACACTACCCGCTCCATAACACAAATCGTCAGCGTATAATCGTCAGCGTATTTGAGCATCTCAAAACAGTCTTTATTAGTTTCTGAATATTTTTCTATGTGATATTTAATCGTGGCACTCAGCAAAAATGGGGACCCAAACACTACTCTATTCATTTGTATAATTTTCACTATCATCATCGGGATACCACAAATATTTCCTATCCTCCTCTGAGATCCCAATCATTAAGAATGCTTTCTCGCAAAATCCTACTTTAAGTTTTCGAAAGGAAAGAATTACGTCTAAAACATTAGGCCCTTGTTCCAAGCAGTCGTTTAACGACAAATTTCCCTTTGTGCAACTGCTACAATTAAAAACCATTCGTACTTGAGTACTTTGTTTATCTTTGCGAACTACTGATCCAAATGGCGTAAAGTAACCATTTTCCCTTTCATAACACTCTCGGATAATATTATTTTCACTCTGATATTTAACTATTTCCCGAAATTGCTCTCTCACAAAAGTATCGTTTTTCAATTCTTTTCGCACCCTTTTGCTAACTCAAAATTATTTTCTAACTGGTCTTCCACAATAAACGCGCCTCCTCATATCTCCCGTTAATGATTTTCAAACTGCTCAATAATCACACTCACTTTTTTCATAAACATCGTTTGTTACTCCTAAACTCTCAATCTCCCACATAGCACGCAGCTGATTCGACAAACTTCGTCCTCTGCAACCTCAGTTTGAATAAACAATCCGGTGGCATACCTTCGACTCTTCAAACCCTGGCCCTCAAAGTCCAACCGAATATAGTTTCGTACA
>OU015492.1:231316285-231393785 GCA_907164885.2 Dolomedes plantarius
TCGATTATCTCTAGAACTACTGTACCGATTTTAATTAAATTTGATATGTACATACATGTGGCCTGCTTCTAGCCTCCCCACAATTCGCCACCTCATTCCATCATCTAAACGTTAGTTGTTACTCATTTTTACTGATACAATTTGAAATTGACCGCTTGCTGCAAAATAACACAATCTATTAAACCATTTTTTTTTGTTTATTCTGCAACCGCTGTTTCATACCTTCGGACTCCAACGAGTGTTACGCACAATCATGCGTGTGTATTACAATTATTGAATGGTTATTTGTTTTTGTATTGTATCAATGTATGTACATATCAAATTTCATTAAAATCGGTACGGTAGTTCTGGAGATAATCGACCAAGTCTGCAAATTCTCTTAATTTCTTAACCAGTGTAGATTGGTTACTATTAGAATGTTGCAAAAATAAAATGAATATCTCCTGTTCTAATTAAGATAGAAACATGATTTGAACGTCACCTCAAGCGGCAAAGAACACAAAATATTTTAATGCCACAAAACTTTTTTCGAAAATTTGTGTCCTGGACCCCCTTAAAACTGCAGTCTTGCGGTGGATGCTATGCACTGGGTACCCAACATGATCAAGAACTAAAATAATGTACTCTTGCACATGAATTGATTTCGAATGAAAGGGATGTAAATAACGCACAAGACATATTGCAATACATACTGTGGCATCACGACAAGGCTGGTTACTCTCTGAGGCATTTTAAAATTTTTACTACTATTGATCCATACCAAAGAAAGACAGAGTTCTAATTAAAACGAAAGCCAAATTTTTAAAACAAAACATAACAAGATTTATTTACAAAAAGAATTAAACATTAAACACTTTCGACACAATTCACTCAATTTTACTTGCAGATTCAAAAATACACGCTCCAGGGCCCATTCTCAGCCCAAAAACACAGGAGCCTAGGAAAAACACGTCTACACTGTGCGGAATCTATGAAGCGTCTCTCCCAATGTCTGGATTTTTCAGAAGGGGTGGAGGAGCCGCCAGATTATCGGCTGACAGTTCTCCTGGAGAAGCCGAACTTTATTACATTCCGAAAAGTTAAGTTGACAGCTTTAGTGGTTTGTCTTGTGAGGGAAACGGTCTTTAATTCCCCCACGGGTTCCGAAACTGGTGGAACCGAACAACACATTCCTTGAAAACACGCAGCTGTGTTTTCCAAGAGCTTGTGGGGTTTCGGGAAAAATAACCTCTATTTCCAGTACGCTACAATACTAAAAAAGAATTATAAAGAATTATTTCTAAATGTATTAAGTGTGTTAAAAATTTTCTTTACGTTGCCAGTTACTATAGCAAGTGGCGAGCGCTCTTTCAGCATATTAAAATTAATAAAGAATTATCTTTGGACAAGCATTTGTTCAGAACGCTTAAATGCACTTGCTATATTAAGCATCGAAGAAGAAATTGCAAAAAATTGCAATTTTTTTGAAGTAATTAATGTATTAGCAGAAACAAAATCACGCATTAATTGAACATGCATCTATACTAATAAAGAGACAAGTGGAAGTAGAAGTAGAGAGATCACGTGACCGTAACTCATCCGGGCGGGCACCGATCCTCGAAAAAAAATGGCCGACAAATATACAGGAAACGGTATAATTTTTTTTCTCATGAAAGTACATAAATGTTACATATTTGGAAAGAGCTTCGAAAACTGATAATTTTTTCTGCGTACACTTATTCTGTTAATTCAATAGTTTTAGAGATATTTTCATTCTAAAATCACTCACTGCCGAGAAACCAAATCATGTGGTGCAGTGGTGCTGCCATCTGTCGGCAGCGACGGGAATGAAAATTGAAAGGAATTTATTCACTTGAATTTAATACATTTGTAGGCTTTTTTTTCTTTTGTGGGGCACGAAGTACATAAATATGTTACACGGATGGCTTGAGCGTAGCTAGGCGAAGCCCGGCTAGTTAGTAATATATGTTCATGTTTCTAATTTTTTTTTTACTTTACAAAAAATTTAGGGCCCCAAATGGGTTTTTGCACTCAGGCCCCTTTATAGAGAAGGCCGGTACTGACTGCAGTAAAATTGTTTAATTATCCACTATAGGCTCCATTATAGGCTCCATTATAGGCTCTGTATAATAAGGCCCTTACATGTAGAAACAAACCATTCAAAATGACGAAAATGTTGCACTTTGTACACGGGCGCGCCCGCTGAAGGGTTAATGTATATATATATATATATATATATATATATATATATATATATATATATATATATACATATATATATATATATATATATGTAATAATATATATAGTTGTATGGTTGTAGCCGGGCACATAACTTGGCCGTTGACTCATCAGGGACGAGATAGCGCAGCGTCCCAGAGAAATCTTGTAGTCGTAGTGGCATAGGAAGGACGTCCAGGCAGAAAATATGGTACTCCACAAAAACTTCACAGTTCTTTTATTAAGAATGGGGTTTTAAAAAGACTGGAGATACACTTGTCAAACTTAACGTTCCAAACACATCACGGCTAGTCGGGTACGGCGCCCCGACCAGCGGCAGGACCGCTGTAAAATACTCACGGAGAGCTCTACATGTTTCCTGGTTGAGAGCAAACACCCAAAAAGCTACGGAGTTATCGAGAAAAGAGCGAGTTTTTCAGGCGGGCTGAACTTTAATTGGTTAAAAACTTACACGTGATTAAGTCGCGTCATATGAGGTGATGGTCTCGCGATGCCCGTTATATAATGCTTATATAAGCTTTGGCCACACGTGCCTTAGGGGAAAAACTAATAAATTATTTCGGTTTGGATGTGGGTCGCGATTCAAAGGTTAAGGGGACGGTATTCTGTTGCGTTATGATTAAGAATTTGGAAAGGGCGTGTTAAAAAGTAAAAAGGGTTTTAAATTTATTTCAATTTCCCCCCCTCCGGAAAAGACTTGCGTGAAGGGCCGACTCCTTCAGCAAGGCTCTCCATCAGGCGAGATCCGCATATCAAAATGTAATTGTGACTAAAATTTTGAGGAGTAATTTGAAATAAAATTTTGACTCGGGGGTTGACAAATTTAAATTTAGTATTACTATCATTTTTGTGTGTCTGCTCAGGTCATGGGATATACAAAATAGCATAAAATATCACTAAAAAATATTAATACACTTAAATTACAGTTTGAAAGGAGTATGGCAATATTCAACTATTCAAAAACTTAAATATACACCTAAAATGGAATGATAAAAATATAATTATTAAAACACAATAAATCACAACATTTGTTTTAAAAAAAGTACTTAAAACTTTAAAAGGCAAAAATAATTCAAAATGGTCATTGTCGGGTTACATTCATGAGATCCAGATGTTCACACATAATACGATTTTTCTAAGAGAAAGTTTAAATGATAGATTTTTTTTCTTTATTTGGACGACACGCAAAGTTTAACCATCTAAATGGAGTCAAGAGGTGTTAGGCACCCCAAAAAAATAAATAAAATCAAAAAGGAAATGAATGTCTGGTTCATGAGGTTGGTCGCTGTTCGGGTTCAGGCTTCATAGTGGTTATTCAAGTCAATTTGTTAAATTCTTGGTAAATATCTTGAAAGGTTTTTCTAATATAATTTTTTCAAATGCACCATGGGAACAGATTAATAAGAATTTTTTTTAATACAATTCAACACAGTAAACAGATTAAATAAAGTTAATTTGGCAATGATCATTTCAAATAATTAGGAATATGGTTCAATTAGGAAAAACAGGGTTTTAAAAATAATACTTTCAAAAATTGTCTTAATTTGATTTCATCCAATAACACTCAACATAATTTTTTAGTTTAGGTTAGATATGGATTTACGCCACTGGAGCAATGAACTTAGCCTGGGTCTCCAAATGTGACAATCTGCGGTGTGATATTCCGCAGAGGCCCGGCGAAAACGCACTAAATTCAGGCCCACTGAGCTACCATTGTGATGGGTTGTTCGAGGATTATTTTGCGTTCGGGGTCGAACCGAATCACAAAGATTTATTATTATTAAATTAAATTATGGTCGGGGTCTAACCGACTCAATGGGGATTTATTTTATATCATATTTGTGGTCGGGGTCGAACCGACTCACAAGGAACTAAAATTCAATTAAGTTGAGGTTAGGTTACCGGAAGAAAAAAAATTGTTCGACTTAATTCGGTGCAAATTTTTTTAAATTATTAATTTTCTTCAATATCCAAATCAAGTTAGAAGAGTGCACAGTCTAGTAATTAGTATAAAAATGTCATGGCAGTGAAATCAGGATCACTTTAGCATATATCAGGAATTCACAATTAATTTCATATTTTTGACTGGGTAGTATGGTATTGTTTTAAGTCTCGAGTATCCGGATACAAAAATTATCAATATCTTAAAAAATTCAAGATTCATCAACATTCAAAATTATCAAAATTACTATTATAAAATAAAAAATATCAAAATATCCACTATAAAATGAAGAATATCAAAAACATTTCAAAAATACACTAAATTATTTGTGCTACTTGAGAGAATTTGTTTTCTAAAATTTTTATCTGAGGTTAATAAATCTCGGTCCTTTTTCTTAAATAACTCTCAACACGTATTGAAAACCAAAGTCCAAAAGCTTTGCAATAACTGCACCACATGAACACAAAACAAAAATGTAAACACACTCTCAGTTCTTATTGTTATTGAAAGTCCCATAGCTTCCAGTAAATGTGTCACAAAAATACAGAAATCACTAATAACTAAAAGTATCAAAATCACTTAATGAAACTAAATATACACTAAATGTTATGGAATATATCAAAATTTGTAACTTTAAACGTTAAAAATCACTCACTGAAACTAAAATGCACAATAAATGATATGATTAAAATATATCAAAATTAGTAAATTAAATTTCAATTTATCAATACACAGTTAAATTTTCAAAAATTCAATTTTCTTATTTGCACAAAAGAAATGTTGGAATCTTCTTAACTTTTTATTATTCGTAATCTATCCTTTTATCTATTATTTTATGAATTATATTTAAGAAAACATATCAAAATTATTCATAATATTCTTCATCAGAATTTAAATACACTTTAAATAAAAATTCTCTTTACCACATATGTTAAAAAAACATTAAATATAATTTTATGTAAAATATTTTAGAGAATTTTATAACACTTGACACTTCATTTTACCGTGTTAAACACATCAATTTTCCTTCACGATAGTAGCATCCGTATGAAAGAGCACTAATTTTGACGAATGACCGCCAACACCTCCACGAACTTGAAGCACATGTTTCACAATATAAAACGAAACTCACATAAACGCATGCTAATTCACTTTTGGTGACTCGAAATCACCCACATCGGAACTAAAACTTGCATGAAATCACTTGCGGTGCAACATCACAGGAGGAGATGAATATTCCACGCGCTGTTTGTGAAACGCACAATCCTAGCACCACTGCTTTCCAAAAGCACATTAGTTCGCGCTGGTTGCACCAAACACTGACAGTAATTGCCTGCTAATCAAAATCACACTCTCCAAGTGGACATCCGTCCATGATGAATCACGCGCATAGATGATAACTGAATGGAATCGCTCAAACCGAAACACCACAGTGGAAGCTAAAAATTTCACACGTCCTTTGCTCACCGGAACATGGGCCGGAAATCCAGTGGAAAAAAAAAAAAGTTCCCGACGGAGGTAACGCTCCACGCCGACTCTTGTAATGATAATAATAGTTGTATGGTTGTAGCCGGGCACATAACTTGGCCGTTGACTCATCAGGGACGAGATAGCGCAGCGTCCCAGAGAAATCTTGTAGTCGTAGTGGCATAGAAAGGACGTCCAGGCAGAAAATATGGTACTCCACAAAAACTTCACAGTTCTTTTATTAAGAATGGGGTTTTAAAAAGACTGGAGATACACTTGTCAAACTTAACGTTCCAAACACATCACGGCTAGTCGGGTACGGCGCCCCGACCAGCGGCAGGACCGCTGTAAAATACTCACGGAGAGCTCTACATGTTTCCTGGTTGAGAGCAAACACCCAAAAGCTACGGAGTTATCGAGAAAAGAGCGAGTTTTTCAGGCGGGCTGAACTTTAATTGGTTAAAAACTTACACGTGATTAAGTCGCGTCATATGAGGTGATGGTCTCGCGATGCCCGTTATATAATGCTTATATAAGCTTTGGCCACACGTGCCTTAGGGGAAAAACTAATAAATTATTTCGGTTTGGATGTGGGTCGCGATTCAAAGGTTAAGGGGACGGTATTCTGTTGCGTTATGATTAAGAATTTGGAAAGGGCGTGTTAAAAAGTAAAAAGGGTTTTAAATTTATTTCATATATATATATACATATATATATATATATATATATATGTGTATGTATATATATGTATATATATATATATATATATATATATATATATATATATATATACATATACATATATATACATATACATATATATATATGCATATATATATATATATATATATATATATATATATATATATATATATATATATATATACATATATATACATACACACACACACATGACAATATATATATATATATATATATATATATATATATATATATATATATATATATATATGTATACATATATATACACACACATGACAATATATATATATATATATATATATATATATATATATATATATATATATTGTCATGTGTCATTTTGATCTTTGGAAATTAATTGTCAATTGTCACATGTAGGACTTCGTAGTTTGCAGTTGATATAGCAACACAAACAAACACAAAATAGAGGAATGCTGACAATTTATTCCCAAAGATTCCTACGTCCTAAGTAATAATAATACTCAACACACCGCCTTAGCAACTATGCATGTGCCTGAAACCGTTCTAATTTTCAGAAAATACACACATGTATCTCTGAACGTTTGCGAAAGAGATGCGAAGTTTTCCTAAAACGGTAACCGAATGGATGCGCCAAACGGACGCGGACGAAGTTACGAAACAATTCAACTCTTCGCCCCGGATGATTTGGCGAAGTTAATTTCCGCCGAGTGGAATGAAAAATTCAAAAATAATTTCGCATCGAAAGTAGGTCAGAGTGTAAAGGGAATAAGACTGTCAGCTATTGATTTTAATAAAGCAGTGTTCTCGGGACAATCGAATGATCGATTTCGATGAGGGCTTAGCGTCGTTACTTTTGATGAATGCGCGGAGGGGAGGGAAATTATATCCAGAGACTTGACTGATAGTTCCTTAACTTTTACCTTCATTCAAGTGTCATTTGTTACTAAGTATTTATATAGGGGAGTTGTCTTAATTCATAAATCTTAGTGATGCATCGGAAAAAAAAAATCGATGTTTAGTTTTTTCTCTCGTTCATTTAATTGAACCGTATATCGTACCAATTATATGACGGGTATGACACTACCTCAGTACCCGTGTTTCGCTACATAGTACATTCAAATTAAATATAAAGGTCAATGTATGCAATTAATATATATATATATATATATATATTGTGGCGTCACGACAAGTAGTAAGGCTATTCTCGCTGAGGCGTTTTGCATTAATTCCATTTCATAACTATTGATCCATACCAAGAAAGACAGAGTTCTAATTAACAAACGAAGGCCAAATTTTTAAAACAAACTTAACAATTTATTTACAACATAAAAAATTAAACATTAGACGTTTTCGACAAATTCACTTAAGTTGGGTGAAGATTTACAGATACACGCTCCAGGGCCCATTTTCGGCCCAACAACACAGGAGCCTAGTAAAAACACGTTTACACTGTGCGGGATCTATGAAGCGACTCTCCCTCCAATGTCTGGATTTTCAAAGGGGTGGAGGGGCGACGGATGCCGGCAGCGTATCGGCTGACAGCTTTAGTGGCATGGAACCGAACAACACATTCCTTGAAAACACGCAGCTGTGTTCCAAGCACTTGTGGGTTTTTTTGGAAAAATAACCTCATCTTTCCAGTACGCTACAATATATATATATATATATATACGAAATGTCCGGAATGGACATCTCATGAAATAGGAGCTTACATCGTGGCAGGAAAATAATAAACTCATCTTCAGGAACAAGCGAATTTATTAACGAGTAAAGCAACACATCTCATTCAGTTCGAGTCAGTCCAGCGTCTACTCGTAGAAGCGCCAAAATACAATTAGCTCGGAGAGGTTGCCAGAATTGGCGGAGGAAGTTAGTGTGTGGAAAGGCGAGGCGTTTCGCCAAAAAGGGGTTACCAGGACAGAGATAAAGCTCAGAATGGGCGATTATAGGTTGTTAGTAATATTATCACACACACACACACACATATATATATATATATATATATATATATACAGTGGCTCCCAAATGTGTTCGTACACTTACGTTTTTCAATGAAATAGGGCTCTATCCATTAATTAAAATGAATATTTCAGAATGGGTATTTAATAATAAGATCTATAATCTATTCTTAACAAAACTACATGAAATATTTTGAAAACATAGTAAAACTTTATTTTTAAGAAACCAGTAATCAAAAAGTAACAAAAACTTTATCTCACAAAAGTCATCGTACACTGAAATATTTTCGGATAAATTCATAATTAAATTATCGTCTGGCGCTTTATTTTTATTTTTGAATTGTGGTGACATTTAAAATATCGTTTGGATTTAATTTTTGCTTGCCTACTGAGTAATATTGTATTTATTATTTAAAAATGGCTCGTAGTCGTAAAGAAACAGCAAACAGCATTCGAAAATTGATTTTTTTTCATCAAAGTAGTGGTAAATCAGTTCGGAATATTGCTAAATTACTTAATTTATCCCATTCTACTGTGCAGTATGTGATAAAAGGCTTTATTAAAGAAAATTGGATCGAAAACAAGGCAAGAAAAGGTCGTCCGGCAAAGTTAACAAAACGTGACTCAGAGATTTATAATTAGAAAATTTGTGAAAAATCCATGTTTGAGTGCTGTAAAAGTTTCTGCAGAATTTAATGAAACATTTTCTACTTCGATTTCACCTGAAACTGTTCGACGAGTTCTCAGAGCACCTTGATTACATGGGCGTTTTGCCCGTAGAAAATTTTTGTGAGTGAGAAAAACAGACAGCTTAGGCTTTCCTTCTCACTGTCAATGATATATAAGCCCAAACGTATTGGATTAATGTCTTATTTGCCGATGAAAGCAAGTTTAATAATTTTGGTTCCGATAATTGTACGGGGAAGAAAGAATGAGGAACTTAATCCCAAGAACTTAGTAGGAGCAGTTAAGCATGCCGGTGGAGGTATCCTTGTGTGGGGGTGCATATGAGCATCAGGACTAGGTAATTTGGTATTTATTGATGGCATAATGAATCATGCTTTTTGTATAAATATTTTAAGAGACAATTTAAAATTATCAGCTCAAAATTTGGGTATTGGAAACAACTTTGTTTTTTTATCAAGATAACGATCCTAAGCACACGGCTCTTAATGTTCGCCTCTGGTGTCTCTATAATTGTCCACAAGTTTTGAAAACACCATCTCAATCGCCAGATTTAAACCCAATAGAACACATTTGGAGAGAACTGGAGGTTCGAGTACGAAAACACGACATTCACACGAAAAGCGAACTAAAAACAATTATGATGGAAGAATGGATGAACATTGATGCAAAAATTACAAAAGAACTAAAGCAATCTATTCCCAGACGTTTAAAAGCTGTTGTGGACGCTAAAGGATATCCTACTAAATATTAATTTAACGAAAAATTAGAATATTTACTAATATGTAGAGATTTTTTCCAAGTGTACGATGACTTTTGCGAGATAAAGTTTTTGTTACTTTTTGATTATTGGTTTCTTAAAAATAAAGTTTTAAAATGTTTTTAAAATATTTCATGTAGTTTTGTTAAGAATAGATTATAGATCTTATTATTAAATACCCATTCTTTCGGGAGGACCGTTATGGAGGAATGTAATCCTAAGTTAAAAAAATTTCCAATTTTTGTTCGATTTTTGGTATTTTGAAAGTCCACCATCCCTTTAAAGGATGTACAAGATAGCAGAGTCAAAAATTTCTTTCACGGAGTACAATTTAAAAACACAATCTTTAAATCCAACTCGGCAATCGTGTTAAACACTTTCTCCCTCACGTTTGTTAGTACTGTTGTTCCAGTCTGATCATCTCCGGACTTTTCCTTCTTCGAATATATTAACTCTTTTTTATTTTTAATCATAAACTGTTCGCAATGTAATTCTACTAACAACTGCTATAGTGAATTGTAGCGCGAGATTTCTATAAATAGATCACTTCCTGTATAGCGCGCATGCGCATTGATTTTCAACACTTCGATTCCCGCGTTAAGTAAATTTTTGTCACTTCGAAAGGGTGCTTCTTACTAAGAGCACATTCTATTTTCATTAAATGTTATTCTTAATATTAATTCTGTTGACTTTCGTTTCTTTTGTCGTTTGATTTAGAAACTTTTAACCACTGAACCTCATGTTGACTACTTCCATTTGGTGCATCGGCACTGGAAGTTTTGATTTGAAATAAATTCATTAGAATCAAACTCAGTTGGCGTTTTCGTTCCCTTGTGGTAGGTTTTGTTAGGTGAGAAATACTCGTACTTCGGTTGGGAAGACCGACGCCATTGTGATTTCGTTTATGGATTAACACGGATTTGATGCCTTTCCAAGGTAAGAAGAATATTTTTATTAGATGCTCCAGCGCTCAATTATTTGAAACTATTAGAAGAACTTGATTGAAGATTTGAAAAATTGTTGATTTAGTTGATATAACTATAGAGATTTATTTAGTTTCTGAGTATAGAATTCCAATTTTATACAAGTGTTGAAAAATTGTTGATTTAGTTGATATAACTGTAGAGATTTATTTAGTTTTTGAGTATAGAATTCCAATTTTTATAGAAGTGTTGAAATGTTGAATAGGAATGTAAATATATAGTAGAATTTTGATTTGTTGAATATTGTTGAAGTGTCACATAACTTGAGAGATGGATGAATTGTCGAAACAAAAAAAGA
This sequence comes from Dolomedes plantarius, assembly GCA_907164885.2. NCBI lineage: Eukaryota > Metazoa > Arthropoda > Arachnida > Araneae > Dolomedidae > Dolomedes > Dolomedes plantarius. Next base: position 231,327,324 of record OU015492.1, read on the forward strand.
TTAGAGGCGTTGTTCGCGCCGCAGTAACTAGATTTTTGAACAAACTCGAAAGCGAATTTGATCAGTTAAATACTGAAGAGCTATTAGAACAGAATTTAATTCAATTTTTGGATTTAATTAAACAAATAAAAGATTTAGACAAGGCAGTTCAGTCTCTTATAACAGAAGAGAAAGAATTTGATTCTGAGATTAATTCTGCTGTTGATTATAATAGTAAAATGACATTGTGGAATGCAAAGCTTTCCGCACAACTGAAAATTATTTGTCGTAATGTTGATCGAAATACATCGGGTCAAGATGATGGTAGAACCAGCGAAAGCAGTGCTAGTGGAGTTTCATCAATCTCTCAAAATCATTTGAAAACTGTTAAATTACCTAAATTGAATATTGATAAATATTATGGAGATCCTTGCAACTGGCTAGAGTTTTGGAATAAATTTCAGAACGCAATCAATAAAAATGAAACTTTATCACTTATTGATAAATTTAGTTATTTAAAATCTTTGTTAGGCGGTGTTGCCGCTAACGTAGTTAATGGATTCGCATTAACTGAAGAAAATTATAAAGAAGCCCTATGCCTCTTAGAACAGAGATTCGGCAAAGATTTCCTGGTAATAAATGCCCACATGAACAGATTATTAAATTTATACCCTGTTAAAGATACAAATAATATAACTGGATTACGTAAACTTTATGACACCTGTGAGGTGCAAATTAGAAGTTTAGAATCACTCAACGTAACCTCTGGAATGTATGGCCATTTGTTATACCCTATTTTAATAAAATTAATTCCAGAGGAGTTATCCTTAGCATTTAATAGAAAACGATTGGATCAAGAAATGAATCACTTTGATGTTTCAGAATTATTGAAATTTCTTAAAATCGAAATAGAATGTAGGGAATCTTCCATTTTGTTTCAAAATTCAAAAATTGAAAGAAAAAAACCAGTCAATCAGCATTCGGGTTCAAAATATCAACATAATTTTAGCTATAATAATTACAATGCTCGTGAGACGTCGCGAAATCAAAGTCGTCCTTTCATTTCATCTAATGTAGACAAAACAGTAGAATATTTAGCGCCAATTTCAGAAAAGGCATGCCTCTACTGTAAAGCAACAAACCACAATTCTGAACATTGCAATAGCATAACTGTTGATGAAAAGAGGGAACTATTAAAGAAACAAGCGCGTTGCTTTCTGTGCTTACAGCAAAAACACAGAATAAAAGACTGTAGGAAAAAGGAAATGTGTGATATTTGTAATCATAAACATAATCGGTCTATTTGTTTTCAATTTGGCAAAACGATTGACGATAAAGTTGTTACCGCAGTTTCGCATTGCCAAGAAAATATTAAAAAACAATTCGGTAGCAAAAAACCAGTCAGGAGTTTTATTGCAAACCTGTACTGTGATGATTAGATCTTCCTCAAACGAAGAAAAAGAACCTGTTAGGATTCTTTTAGATAACGGATCGATGAAAAGTTTTATTAATTGTACAATTTCTCAAAAATTAAAGCTTCCCGTAATAAGAACCGAAAAGCTTTCTGTTTATGCCTTTGGTGTTAAGGAAGCAACTCAAAAAATTTATGATGTTGTAAAAGTCCGTCTGGAAAATAGAGATGTGCCATCTTTGAACATTGAAATTGAAGCATTAGTTACAGACCAGATTTCGGTAGCTAACATACCAACCCCTGACCTAAACATATCTAAAAGCTATAAATATTTAAAAAATCTACAACTTGCAGATTCCTATAATTATAGAGACAATGAAATAGTTATTTTAGTTGGATCAGATTTCTATTTTAACATAGTAAGTGGCAGAATTAAACGATTAGATGATAAACTTGTAGCTTCAGAAACACTGTTTGGTTGGTGCCTTCTGGGAAGAGGGAGTGTAAATCATGAGTTGGTTAGTATGAAAGTTGCAGTTGAAGAGAAGACCATTTGTGATCAGTTGAAAGAGTTCTTTGAACTCGAAGGCATTGGAATCAGTGCAGAAGCTGATGCCAAAGATGAAATTGAAGAGGAGATAATGAGAAATTTTAATGAAGGAATTTCATTTCAGAATAGACGCTACAAGGTCAAGTTACCATGGAAACCTGAAATGAAGCAGATGTTAGATGATAATAAAGAAGTTGCCAACTGGAGATTCCAAACGCTTAAGAAATCATTCATTAATGATCCCTTATTTTTTACAGAATACCGAAAAGTTCTCGATGACTATAGGAAAGAAAATATCATAGAACCTGTAGAGAGGGGAGCGAAAGAAGTGAACTGTTTCTATCTCCCACACAGAGCTGTAATTAGAAATGACAAAAGTACTAGTCGTCTGCGCATCGTTTTCGATGCCTCCTCTCATGGAAAAGGAAAAATTTCTTTAAACGATTGTTTGTATGCTGGTTTAAACTTATTACCTGATCTCTTTAATCTTTTATTGAGATTTAGAACGAACCCCATAGCTATTACTTCGGACGTCAAGGCAGCGTTTCTGCAAATAGAAATAGATGAGGAAGACAGAGACTTTACAAGATTTCTTTGGAGCGAAAGCCACATAGCAGACGAGAACCTTCAAGAATACCGATTGACACGAGTTTTGTTCGGGGTCACATCCAGCCCATTCCTGTTGAACGCTACAATTAAATACCATTTGAAGGGGTATGTAGAAATCTTTCCTCATACTTGTCAGTTGTTGCATGATTGTCTATATGTCGACGATTATATTTTCGGTGAAAAGACTGTTGACATAGCACTTACTACGTGCCTACAAAGTCATGATATTTTTAAAGAAGCCAGTATGTATTTAAGAAAATGGAGAACTAATTCTCCAGAATTATTAGCTAAATTAAAAGCGCTTGGATTTGAAGTTGAGGACTTTGAGGACTCTTTTGACAAACCTTTAGTTCCTTCAAAAGTTCTGGGAGTTGGATGGAATCCTAAAAACGATGTGTTTTATTTTGATACTCAAAATATTGAAAAATGCCTGTTTAAAGGGAACGAGACTAAAAGATATGTACTGCAAATTGCCGGTCGAATATTTGATCCGATCGGTCTTTTAGGTCCGTTCACAATTCGTATCAAATGCTTACTACAAGAGATATGGTGCCTTGGGTTAGATTGGGATGAGAACATACCAAAACAGACTGCTATGATTTTTAAAGAATGGTGTGATGACATAAAAAAGTTAAGTGAAATTCGTGTACCCCGTTACTATTTTGCACATGCCTTAAATCAAGACATTGACAATATTCAGTTGCATTTCTTTGCGGATGCATCTATCAAAGCATACGGGACAGTTGCTTATTTGCGTGCAAAATTGAAAGACAATACCGTTGTGATTAGTTTTGTTGCATCTAAAGGAAGGGTAGCCCCCTTGAAGACTTTATCCTTACCAAAACTCGAGCTAATGGGAGCCCTGTTGTCAGCACGGTTAAGCGACAAAATAATTAAAGGTTTAGAGTTTCCGGTTTCCAAATTTTTTTGGACGGATTCATCCATTACATATTTTTGGATAAAGGGCTCACCTGACAGATTTAAAGTTTTCGTAAAAAATAGGATAAAGGAAATTCACAAATACACTAATCCAACTCAATGGGCTCATTGCCCTGGGAAAGAAAATCCGGCGGATTTGATTTCACGTGGACTCGCAGTGTCTGAATTAAAAAACAGTGATTTGTGGTGGCAAGGACCATCTTGGTTAAAACAAGACGAATCCACCTGGCCTAAGAACTTAGAACCATCTAAGGATTTAAAATGTGAAAAGAACCAACAGACACTTGAAATTAAAACAGTTACAGCTTTAAATACAAACATTTTAGATAAGAATCAGGACTTTGATAGTTTTATAACTAAATATTCCTCTTTTTCCAAATTGATTAGAGTAACTGCTTACTTAATTAGATTTAGTAATAATTGTGAACTTAAGCAAATGGATAGAAAAAAGGACAACTTAAGTGCAACTGAGTTACAAAATGCCACAAATGTTTTAATTAAGAGAATACAAGCTTCTGAATTCAGTACCGAAATTAAATGCTTGAAGAACAACCAACCTCTTCCAAGAAGTAGTAAGATTTTGTCGTTAAACGTTTTTATTGACGGGAACGGATTTTTAAAGGTTGGCGGACGATTGAAGTTTTCTGAACTACAAGAATCACAAAAACTCCTACCTAAATCACATCACTTTACTCAGCTACTCATTAACTATTACCATATCAAATCTTTGCACTCTGGAACACAAACCACACTTTATTTGATTCGCCAACAATATTGGATACCCTCTGGTCAAGATAGGGTGCGAAGAGTCATTAGTAAATGCTTGACATGCTTTAGATCAAAAACTCAAACTATTAACCAAATAATGGGTGATCTGCCTAGAGACAGAATTGTACCTTCTAGACCTTTTGAAAAAGTAGGTCTTGATTTCGCTGGACCTATCTTAACTAAACCTAATCTAAAAAGATCCAGAGTTATAATAAAATCATACATCGTCATATTTATTTGCTTTTGTACAAAAGCAGTTCACTTTGAGGTCGTATCAGACTTAACGACTGAAGCATTCTTAGCTTCATTGCGAAGATTTGTGTCAAGACGTTCGAAACCATCTCTCATTTGGAGTGATAACGCCACCAATTTTAAAGGCGCTAAAAATATTTTGAATTCTTTATTTCAAATTTGCAAGTCTAACCCAGTACAGAATTTCAGTGCTGAAGAAGGCATTCAATGGACTTTCACACCACCTGCATCACCTCATTTTGGAGGCTTGTGGGAAGCCAACATAAAATCAATGAAGAGAATACTCCTGAAAATTGCAAAAACCACCATTTTAAATTTCGAGGAGTTAAATACAATAGTAGTTCAGATAGAGAGTATTCTTAACTCTCGTCCCCTGTGTCCAATGTCTGCGGACCCCAATGATTTACAGCCATTAACTCCAGGGCATTTCTTAATTGGTGCCCCTATTGCGTCGTTTCCTGAACCTCATACTGCTCCAGATTCCTTTTCTCCTTCCTCTAGGTGGGGCTTGATTCAAGAGATGAGGAAAATGTTTTGGGACAGATGGACCACAGAATATTTAAACCAGCTGCAGACAAGACCAAAGTGGACCCAAAGACGACAAAACCTAGAAGTAGACCAACTTGTACTGCTAAAGGAGCCCTGCAAGACACCCTTGGAATGGAACCTTGCCAGAGTCATTGGAGTTCATCCTGGAGCTGACGGAGTGGTACGAGTACTGGACTTAAAGACATCTAAGGGAACCTTCCGCCGAGCGATCACGAAGGTTGTGCCCTTACCCATCAGTGAAGATGTTGGACAGCCGTCCAACGGTGGCCGGGATGTTCCAGTCTGATCATCTCCGGACTTTTCCTTCTTCGAATATATTAACTCTTTTTTATTTTTAATCATAAACTGTTCGCAATGTAATTCTACTAACAACTGCTATAGTGAATTGTAGCGCGAGATTTCTATAAATAGATCACTTCCTGTATAGCGCGCATGCGCATTGATTTTCAACACTTCGATTCCCGCGTTAAGTAAATTTTTGTCACTTCGAAAGGGTGCTTCTTACTAAGAACACATTCTATTTTCATTAAATGTTATTCTTAATATTAATTCTGTTGACTTTCGTTTCTTTTGTCGTTTGATTTAGAAACTTTTAACCACTGAACCTCATGTTGACTACTTCCAACTGTTTTTGATTCTTATAAGCGATTGATTCTTATAGCCGAAATTTAGGTTTTTGGACAGGCCCACACACGCACCTATATATACATATATGAGATAATTTACCATAAAATACTCTTTAATTTACGTTAATTATCTTTTAGTGAAACTATTTTTATAATTTAAAAATACAACTTAATTTCTAGACCTATAAGTAGATACACATGATTATAGTAAGAGAAGAAAAAAATCCAATATTTGTTACAACATACCTGCTTAACAGTTTTAAGATTTCAAATACAGGAAGGGTGCAAGAAAATGTTTTCTATGGTAGTTTGACGTAATGAAGTTTTCAGGAGACTGTTTTTACCTCTTCAATTGTCTCAGACCAAGATTCACCTTCTAGCTTACGTTTCACGGTTTGATAACGTGCTGAATCTACTAATGTCACGTTTGCATAAGTGATAGTGGACACTTCGCCGAAGATTTATGTGTTTCAGGGTTCAGGAAGCCACAACCAGGATGTGGGAGGTGAGAAAAAAAGAGTCACTGTGTTTGTTTGTCAGTGGAGAAAAGTGAAATCGGATCCACACTGGTAGGATGCCCCTGGGTCAAGCTAATAGGACAGTGTTTAGCTAAAGCGTTTAAGGGGGAACTATTATGTTATGTCTAACAAAGAAAGGGATGCATTTTACGACTGTGTTCCTTCCCATCTTATCACCCTTTCTTTAAAAAAAATAAAGAAAGAACTTCGTGGCTTTTGAGTGTTTAAGTAGTTTTTTTTGAAAAATGAAAGCTGAAGTGTGTAAACTGATTCTTAAAACCGGTGGATTGGATTGATTCTTTAAAGCGAAAATTTTAACATGGAAATAATGCATTTGTTTTTGTTTTCGCGATATTGATTCTTATAAACGGTTGATTCTTATAACCACTGATCACTATAAGCGGTTGTTACTGTATTAACATTGAACTGAGCTAATCCAATAGGACTGCTATTTAGGAACTTTAACCTAATCAGGATATGACTTCAATGTCGCCGAAGATGCATGCGATGTCTGTTCGAAAACAACCTTTTAAATAAAGAGAAAAATCATCGAAAGACATAAAAAAAAAACACTTTGTTAATCAGAGAGTCACTGAATTTTACTCGAGCAATACAAATATGAGTTCTCTCGGAGGAATTTTCTATCGATTGGACTCCTCCTGATCTTAATTATACAAATGCAAGTGACCAGCGATTCCCGAACCCCCCTCCCCCCCCCAAAGGGAGTTTGCGAACCCAAACGAAATAAACACGAAGTCGAAGCGCCAACGGATTACTTTGATTACCGTAAATCAGGCCTGGCCGGTCACTAATGAACACACAAGCAAAATCCGTGCAATTACAAAATGGAGTAAATTTCATTACGGGCACAGAAAGGCAGCAAAGGGGGGGAGGGGTGGGGGATCAGGTGAATGGTCGAAAGACGTTTTGTCTAGGAAACACAGAAATTTTGTTATGTTGATTACTAAGTCAATTTTTGGAACCCTTCGTTTGAGTAACGCAGATTAAAAGAAAAATACACCTTGCTTCATTTTAATAAGTCAAATAGAATTTGCACTTTTCTGTTTGATTTAACAATGCATTTACCTTTACCTTACGGGGTGGGATAACATGTATCCCAAGAAAACGGGTCTAAGAAAATATATATATATATATATATATATACACATACATACATACATACATATATATATATAATACATACATGCATACATACATACAATATATATATATATACACATACATACATACATATATATATATATATATATATATATATGAAATATCATAGCAATAGAAACAGTTGAAATAGCAGATACTGGAACAGCTATATAAGAATTCTTGGGACGCAGTAAACAGACGAATGACTTTAAATAGTTTTATTGTCGTTTTATACTTAGTTCCCCCATAGGAAGGGAGCTAGACTTTGTGATACATTCTATGTTCAAACATTATCAAGAAGAGCGCGGCTTTTCGCCGTGTTCACATTTTATATCGGGAACATACGGAAGACTTGGTGTAAGCAATAATCCCTATGACGCTATGCTACGTCATGGACTAGGGCGTGTCCGATGATTCTTATCGGTTTAGTCTCCCTAGACAGAGGCTGTTCTAAGTCTATCAGGATATTTCTCTGTCTATAGGGGAACGAAGGGATTAACTAAGAGCTATTATCTCATCATTAGAAATGGAATAAATTATGTTTTATAGGAATATAGACCAGTCAGATAATTAATATAAAAATTATTTTTATATTACATATATACATAAAATACATGCAAACATATATACATACATACATATGTATATATATATAAAATACGTACATGCATACATACAATATATATATATATACACATACATACATACATACATACATATACAGTGAAATCTCGATCTATCGTTTTACAAGGGACCGACTGAACTGAACGATAAATGCGGGAAAACGAAAGATCTTCGGGACTGGGTGAAATAAACGACACATAGGGGAAAATGATGATTCCGAAAACGATCGATCGAGATTCCACTGTATATATATATATATATATATATATATATATATATATATATATATATATATATATATATATATATATATATATATACATACATACATACATACATACATACATACAAACTATATATATATATATATATATATATATATATATATATATATATACAGAGGCTGTTCACACATTTTTTAGACGATGTATATTGTATTTCCAGGTTATAGAATTTCCAGGATAATAATGCCTTTTGAAGTGTCAGAAGAGATATTCTATCCCATTCCTCCTCAACAGCTTTCCAGAGTCCTGTAAGGGTTTTGGGACGACGTTTGGATAATGCAGATTTTAAAAGTCCGAAAGCACAAAAATCCATAGGTGATACATCGGGAGATTTAGTAGGGATATCAGTGAAGGGTATGGCCTTGATACCAGTTTTTTGTTCCATTTCTTTTAGGAAATTTACAGTGGATTTTGATGTGTGACTGCTAGCTTTGTCCTGGTGGAGTCTCACAGATTGATGGCACTGTGGGTAAAGCGATGGTATTTCATTCAGAAAAATTGGCGATAAAATATGTTCCTGATAGTATTTGTTTATTCCTGATAGTGTTTGTTTGAGTTAATCTTGACATTTTTTTCCACTCTCTTTATTTTTAACTTGCCATTATAAGAAATACCAGCAACAATCACGAATCCCTTAGAAAAACTTTCTTTCGATTCTTTGAACCATGTACTTAAATTTTTTTCTCCCCTTTTATGATAATAAATAGCTCTTTTTTGTTGCAATCATTTAAATACACCCATGATTCATCCATTGTGTCAATTGTTTTCCATTTTTCTTTGGATAAGTGTTTCTCATATAGAATTCTGCAGCGTGTCCTGCGTTCAGCGATATGTTTTGGAAGAAGACGTTTTACATTACGTTTTTTCGCTTTCTTAAGATTTAAATCAACGTTTATTATTTTGTTTACAGTGGACACCGAGCATTTTAATGATTTTGCAACTGTCCTTTGACTAGTGGATTTTTTTTTAACATTAAACAACGTACCTTTGCAATAGTCGAAGATGTCCGTTTTTTCCTTGGATTTTTGGAATGTTTGGAATTTTTGTCCCACTTGAGGCTCCAGTTTGACGTTTTTTTCCTTTCTTGTTGACGATATTACCTATCGACGCTTTAGATATCACAAAACCATAACTCTCACATCGTTTTTGGATAACGGAGTATGCACATTTCTGTTCGGAAAGAGCATAAATGTAGCCTTCGAACCACTGCTTTGTTAAAAACGCCATTTTGAATAAAAACAAAACTTTCAAGCCGCAGACGATAATTTTGACTTTTAAAAACATAGTACAATTGCAATTATTTCTTTTGCAGCAAACGATTTTTTATTACCGCTTACCAAAATCGTCTAAAAAAATGTGCGAACAGCCTCTGTAATTCACCACAGTTTTGCTGGCCATTAAATTATGGGGGCGCCACATAGGCAGACCAGCTTTGCCCCCTATATATATATATATATACATACATATATATATATATATATGTGTATATCTATATATATATATATATATATATATATATATATATATATATATATATATATATATATATAGATATATAGATATATATGTATATACTATATGTATATCTATATATATATATCTATATATATCTATACTAATATATAAAGAGAGAGATCGGATTTTGTATGTGGAGGGTAATCTCCGGAACCACTGCACCTATTTGAACAATTCTTTTACTATTTGAAACGTACATTATTCCAGACAGACATAGGCTATATATTATGTATATCTGAATATATGAAGAATATATTTTTGACTTTTAAAAACAATTGCAATTATTTCTTTTGCAGCAAACGATTTTTTATTACCGCTTACCAAAATCGTCTAAAAAATCTGCGAACAGCCTCTGTATATGTATGTATGTATGATGTATATATTTATGTATGAATGCATGTATATGTATATATATATATATATATATATATATACATAATTAAAATGATTCGAAAGTCTGTATATGTATATATATAGATACGTACATATATAGAGATACATGTATATATACAAAAGAGATAAGGAACGATAAGTAATCCTACGGTAATCACCCGCGGTAGTTTCGTTAGAAGAGACTACCTGAGCTTTTTTTTGTATAAAAATATGTGCAGAGCATTCGGATTTCATTATTGTTTGCATAGCCACTGGCGTGTGTTGATTACAAAATAATTTGCATGTACTTTCGTTAACTTGAATTCCAAAAAAATATGATTCCCCCTTTTTTTTAATAAGTTGGAACTTAGAGATTAAACTTTATGAAATAACAGTTTTGTGCAGTTTGTATATTTTGAAATACGACATCTTTATTCAATTTATAAATAGGTCTTTCAAAATATATGTAGTAATACGGAGAAATATACTGCTTATATTAAATATTTACATAACTCAAAATCTAACACATTAGTTGGAAATTAAATAGCGCAGGAGGTTCATGCTTTGAACCGTTATCGAATGACAATTTGAAACTCCAATAAAGATTTTCTGCTCGCTTTTGTATTTTATTGAAAAATGCGATACTCCGTAACTCGATAAGGAAAATAGGTCCGAATTCAATATGTAATCATTTTTATGGAAGTGATAACGTCGTTTTTTTATTTCTTTGATATCGAATTAGGTGTTATTGCTTTTATGTTTTGCTTAGTCAGTTCGCTTTTTTGCGCCTGGTTTGGAACACTGAGACAATTTACACTCGCAGTAAGTCAGTTCTAACTAAGTATGTTAAGAAGAAATGCTTGCATTAGGTGTGTGAAAAGCGTGCGTTTAAAAAAAATCTATAACTTTTTTTCGTTATTAGCTTTTATTGTTGCCATCTATATACAAATTGGTTCCCTTAGCTGATGAAGTACTTCCGATTTAAAGTATTCATAATCTCTATATATAAAAGAGTTCCGTGACTGACTGACTGAAAGATAACGCACAGACCAAACCGCTGGACCTAAAGGGCTTACATTTTGCATGGCGATTCTTCTTATAATGAAGGGGTGCGCTAAGAAAGATTTTTGAAAAATTCTTCTTGGATTTTTATAAATTAAATTTTTAAGCTGTTTTTGTAACATTTTTTTAAGTATGCACGTAAAATCTGAGGGTTATAAAATTTAGATCACAAAAATTCCTTCAAAATGAAATCTTTTTCGAATCTTTACTTCCATTTCCTGATTTTTGGGGATTTTTTAAAGATTTATTTTTAGAATTTAATTTATTAAATGCCGATCACGTGGTTTCTTTTCTTTTTTGTGATACTTCAAATTAATTTTGCGGCACGTGCGTAACAACGAAATAAATTGACAAAACAAATATTGAAATGCAGTAAAAGATAAAAATTTAACCGCTAGACTCATTGAGATGGAATGTTTTTAAGAATTTAATTCAAATGAGTATGTTTTTTCGATATTAAACATACAAATTAATTGCATACAGTGACCGTTGTATTTAATTTGAATATTATATTCTACATTATTTTGTCTATAAAATTATCCGTTACGATTTTTTTATTAATATATATTTTTTGGCATTAATTGCATATATTGACTGTTGTATTTAATTTCAATGTACTCCGTAGCGAATCATGGATATTCAGCTACTAGTTCGAAATAAACTTGTAGCAACATTATTCTTTTTCCACTCGTCTTCCGTGTACACCGTGATCCTGATGGCTTCTTTGTTACAATGACCCATTCTCGTCGTCTACAACACAGGAACATCAGGGATTCGAGCCCGAGCCAGTAGGGATGCGACATCGATGTCGATGTTTTCAAAACATCGATGTTTTGATAAAACATCGATGTTTTAAACATCGATTTATTGAAGCCGATGTTTTTTTAACATCGATGTTTTGTGCTCGATGTTTTACGTTGTCTCGATGTTTTTTTTGAAAATGAAAAAGTACCGTAATAAAAAAAATTTCCACGTAGCATAATTTTCACACTCAGTAAATGTAAGTCTGAATTCTGAAAAGGACGAATACAAAAGGGGGAATGACTCCTTGGCAAACAGACAAATGGCAATTAACAACCAATGAACCAATCAGAGCGCTTGAAATGTTCCTCACACTCCAGAACCTTCCATGGGGTTTTATTTTACAAATAGTATATACACGAGTGCATCCATTTAAGTTTTTGTTTTGTTCCGGTTTTATATAAGTTGACGTTAATATTATTAGTAAGATGCCTTCCAAAAGTACCGTTTGGAAATATTTTTACAAAACCTCTGACAAATTGGCGAAATGCAATATTTGCCTCAAGTCCCTCAAAACTTCTGGCAATACCACGAATTTATCTGGACATTTGAAGGCAAAACGTGGCGGTATTTACAACGAGAATTTTGAGTCATCGATGTAGCCCAAAGCAACCAAGTTTTTGTCATTTGTGCCTGCCCAATCAGAGAGTAAAATTAAATCACCCCCTCCCCCCTACGACTAACGGAAGTAACATTAATGTTAGAGATTACTAAACCAGTTTTAAAAAATGGATGTTCTAAAACATCGATGTTTAAAAATATCGATGGTTTTTGGGCGATGTTTTATTAGCATCGATGTTTTAATATTGAATATCGATGTTTCAAAACATCGATGTTTTGTTATCGATGTCGCATCACTACGAGCCAGCGGCGCAACCACTTTACGATGTAGAATAAACAAAAAAGTTTATACGGGTTTAAGTTTTTCACCGGCGTCGATAAACAAAAAAGTTTCGCTACTTAAGCCTCGAAAAGTAAATTTTACTAAAGATGGTATAATGTCTTTTAAAACAGATGTAAATCTTTCTATGTTTGTGTAATGAAACATCGCTAGCCAGAGAGAGATAACTTAGTTGCAATTGGTTGGTGCGAATGTTGGGCAACACACAATACAACATCATAACATCAGAACATTTTTAATTAAACTGAAACGCCGTTAGCCGATCTGCTAGTCGTCTGCTGAGCTTGCACACGGAATATTTAAAACTATACTAACGTTCGTTCGATCGCTCGCACGGGCCGAAGGCGTGGCTTCAAATGAAATTAGCATGGCGTAGGGATGCGACCTCGACGACAAAACATCGATGTTCGATATTGAAACATCGATGCTAATAAAACATCTCCCAAAAACCATCGATGTTTTTGAGCATCCATATTTTAAAACTGCTTTAGTAACCTCTAACTTTAATGTTACTTCGGTTAGTCGTGTGGGGGGGGGGGGATCTAATTTTACTCTCTGATTGGGCTGACACAAATGACAAAAAATTGGTTGCTAGAGTCAGCGCATATCGCAGAATTTCCACGACACGTTTTACCAGAAAATTGAGGAAGATATTTTTTGCTATCAAAACAATTGATAGGACCAAAGCCTAAGGGCCTGTTCACATAGGAGTCCGTTGCGTTGCGTTAAGGAAAAGATGACGTTGAGACAAAAATAAACCAATCATAGGCGTTAAAAATTTCATTGCTAATCGTTTGGAGGCATATGATTGGTTTATTTTCGTCTCAACGTCATCTTTTCCTTAACGCAACGCAACGGACTCCTATGTGAACTGGCCCTTAAAGAAGAATCCGTGATGCTTTCTAATTTAAATTGGTTGAATGTGTAAAAATTATTGTAAATATTTATTTACAAGTTGGAGAATAATTTAGTTCCAGGAGGCTTAAATAATTTAGTAAAAAAAAAAAAAAAAAAAATTCTGAAGGTTATGACTGTAACACAAGACAAAAGCATTGGTTTCATATCAGTAGAGTATAAGGCAAAATCATTTAAAGAATTTTTGAGTTTGGTTCAGAGTTTAATATCAAAAAATTAAATAAGAACAATTTATTAACAAATCTTTTATTTTCAAATTAAAAAATACAAAAGAAAATTACATATATTTACATATCGATGTTTTAAAACACAAAGTATCGATGTTTAAAAAAAATCGGCTTCAATAAATCGATGTTTAGAACATTGATGTTTTTTATCAAAACATCGATGTTTTGAAAACATCGACATCGATGTCGCATCTGTAGCATGGCGCTGCTAGCGACTGCAATAAGCATAGAGCTGTTGCCACTATCATGTTATTAATTACCGTGAATACAGTTTACAACTAATTGTAGCATTTAAAAGATAAAAAATACAAAATTCAGTTAAATGGTCACACATACTGTAGTATTCTAACTTTTGGAGTATTACAATAGAGTAAAAAATGTTCATTTCTTTTTAACATTCGGAAATATTTATAACACCATCAAACCATTTTAAGGCATAATAATTGAGAAATTTTGATGCATGCTATGGAAATATATCTGAGTGTACAGACATGTTGAATCAGATCGCGTCTCAAATTAATCCTGAAATGTCTTGTAAGACCCAATAATTATGAAAGGTTTTTCTCAGAATGACATCCGAATATTTTTGCGTAGATAATAAGATTAAAAAAAATTATTTTGCTATTGACGACTCAAAAACAGATGGCTGCGGAAATGCGTGTGCCCATTCGTCTGGCATGGCCATCTCTTCGTGTAAAATGCTGAGATCATGTGATCAGCAAACTGAACTTCTAATTTTTTATTCTTTTTGGAGTCGGATTTTGTTTTCGTAGAGGGAAAACGCACAGTAGTTTTGAAAAATATATTCTGCCTGCAGAAATGCCTATAATCAAATCTAATCATTTGTTAATTATTAGTATAATTTTTATAATTATTAGTTATAGGCTCCGGCTTCGCCTAGCTACGCTCAAGCCATCCGTGTAACATATTTATGTACTTCGGGCCTCACAAAAGAAAAAAAAAGGCCTACAAATGTATTAAATTCAAGTGAATAAATTCCTTTCAATTTACATTCCCGTCGCTGCCGACAGATGGCAGCACCACTGCACCAGATGATTTGGTTTCTCAGCAGTGAGTTATTTTAGAATGAAAATATCTCCAAAACTATCGGATTAACAGAATAAGCGTACGCAGAAAAAAATTATCAGTTTTCGAAGCTCTTTCCAAATATGTAACATTTATGTACTTTTATGAGAAAAAAATACACCGATTTTCCTGTATATTTGTCGGCCATTTTCTTTCGAGGAGTGGCCCGCCCGGATGAGTTACGGTCACGTGATCTCTCGACATCCACTTGTCCCTTTATTAGTATAGATTCAGTGGATATAAGTACAGTGATTTCCGCTTATAAGAATCACGTTTGTTATTACTGTTTTTGATTCTTATAAGCGGTTGATTCTTATAGCCGAAATTTAGGTTTTTGGTCAGGCACACACACACACCTATATATATATATATATATTAGATAATTTACCATAAAATACTCTTTAATTTACGTTAATTATCTGTTATTAAAATAATTTTTTATAATTTAAAAAGAAAACTTAATTTTTAGACCTATAAGTAGATACACATGATTATAGTAAGAGAAGAAAAAAATACAATATTTTTTACAACATACCTGCTTAACAGTTTTAACATTTCAACTACAGGAAGGGAGCAAGAAAAAGTTTTCTATGGTAGTTTGACGTAATGAAGTTTTCAAGAGGCTATTTATACCTCTTTCAATACTAATAGTCTCAGACGAAGATTCACCTTCTAGCTTACGTTTCACGGTTTGATAACATACTGAATCTACTAATGTCACGTTTGCCTAAGTGATAGTGGACACTTCGCCGAAGATTTATGTGTTTCAGGGTCCAGGAAGCCGCGACCAGGATGTGAGAGGTGGGAAAAAAAGAGTCCCTATTTTTGTTTGTCAGAGGAGAAAAGTGAACCCGGACAGGTAAAGATGCCCCCGGGTCAAGCTAATGGGACAGTGTTGTGCTAAAGCGTTTAAGGGGAAACTATTTTGTTATGTCTAAGAAAGAAATGGGTGAATTTTATGACTATATTCCATCCCATCTTATCAATCGTTCTTTAAAAAGAAAAAAAGAAAAAACTTCGTGCCTTTTGTGGGTTTAAGTGGCGTTTTTGGAAAAATGAAAGGAAAAAGAAGAGTGTAAATTGATTCTTAAAACCGGTGGGTTGATTCTTTAAAGCGAAAATTTTAACATGGAAATATTACATTTGTTTTTGTTTTCGCGATATTGATTCTTATAAACGGTTGATTCTTATAACCACTGATCACTATAAGCGGTGGTTACTGTACATCATGAAGGATGCGTATATTTCAGCGGGCACGCCAATTTTTGGAACACCAGCAGCGGCGCGTGACACAACGTCTCTTTCGACCTTGATTATTTCTTTCATAATAAACTTTCTTTTTTCAAATTGAAAATAATAATTCTGCCTTTTATGACAAGATATAAAATGTTGATAATATTGAGATAAATTTATAATTAAAGGCCAAAGAATGCAGATACAATCGCCTTATTTCAAAACTGTGTGGTTTGATTAATCTAAGGACAACTTGTGAATCGATTCCTATTATATCCAAAAACCTCAAAAACAACGAGATCGTCCATCTTGGTGATATGCTGCACATTTGATCTACGACATCAACTCATAATTTTGTGGTATTGCAATCCAGTATAATCGCTGGTTTACCATGACTAACAACGAATGGAAAGGAATACGAGGGTCACAAAACCAGACCTGCATTAGAAAGGGTGTAGCTATCAATAGAAACTGCTTAGAGCATTGAAACCTTACACTTTAAAACAAACCATTCAAAATGACGAAAATGTTGCACTTTGTACACGGGCGCGCCCGCTGAAGGGTTAAGAAAAAGAAAAATAAATAAATAAATAAATGCAGTCGGACCTCTATTTAACGAAGTCGCTAAATCCCGAAAAAAAGTTCGTTATATGGAAAATTCGTTAAATAGAGATTCACCTTTTAAAATACTTTAAACTACACAAAACAGATTTTAAATTCATAAACACTAAATATTATTAATAAAAGTAATTAATCACACCTTTATTTTGTAAATTAATACCTATTTGTTTTATATATATCTTACCCATCAAGCAGAAATCTGCAAGGAAAACGAGAATAAAACAAAACATTGTCCGGGAATACACTGTATTTTCGATTTAAAAAAAATTATATTAAAATTAATGAATTTTAATGACATTATCGAATTTATTATAACAAGTAATTTTAAGCATACATTGCCTCATGTGTCCTTAAATTCAATTACTGTTGAAGTCTCTTAATTTTGTCTAAGGTTTTTGTTTGAAAAAGTGTTTTCTCTCATAATACGTCTCGCATCTTTGCAACACACCAAAAATCCCTTCAGGCGCATTTTCTTCAAACTGTAATCCGCGTCGGAACGTGTTATAAAAGAGAGTTAATGTGTTAAATGTGTTAAAAGAAAGAATAAGTTTGAAATGTTCAGAAATATTTTCAGAAACATGGAGGAAAAAAATATTGGATAACAAGAAAAAGTTCGATAAATAGAGAATGCGCTTCGCTATTCGGAGGTTATTTTACGAAGAAATTCTCAAAATGTTCTTGGTTCCAAGGAAAAGTTCGCAAAATAGAGGTTCGTTTAATAGAGGTCCGACTGTATAAGTTGTTGAAAGTATTCATCGATAGAGATACATGTTAAATGCACACGTGATTCGAAATTTGGATTCCCCAAGTTTGATTAGCTTTCCAAATTATAAACGATGCTATTGCGTTCAAACCTTAGCAGTCAGTAGGCATTTCCATCGAAGGGATTCTCACTTTTCGATTTGAAAAGCATTCTTCTAGCAACGAAACGGGGAAAAAACTGATTTGAAAATTCAGTATTCCGTTAAAGGAAAAAAATTTCATTGTTCTGGAATTCCATCGACTGAATTGAATTTTTTGGCCACATTAAATTTGCATGAATAGCTCTTTCCTCCTTCTATCGATTGAACAGCGACTTAATACCACTCGAAATTTTAGATAGAATTAGGATATTTTTTTTTAAAATCCCGGCGAATACACAACTTTCTGGTAATTTATTCTTGCTTAGCTCATTGGACAAAACAACTCGATCAAAATGCGGGAACGCACACTGAAGTGGGACAAATAAATCCTAATGTTTCAATGATTACAAGAAGAGCTTTTTATATACCACGTTTTAAAATCTTCTGTTGAATCATATAAACTTGACAATTCTCTCTTAATTGCAAAAACCTTCACTTAATTATTCTTTTTCACTTTCTTTTATTTAATTTTAACCACTTTTTAGGCGTTTCCACTATCCACAGACTTTATAAACTTTAATTTTTATAATTAAAAAAATTTTTTTCACACAATATTTTTGTAAACAAACTAAATTCACACGCATTCTGTTTTCCAAAATCGTCAAACGCCGTTGCGCAAAAGCCCAAGCATTGAATTCGATCGAAGCGCCACCTTGCGGATTTTTTTCGGTTAAAAGCATTAAAAGAATGCATTGTCATCGTGTCCTGAGCTATTTTAAAAGTTTCAAATGTCTAGCTAGACGAGAAGTTAGTTAAAAAACAAACAAACAAACAAACAAGAAAGCGAGTTAATAAAAACATGGTAATAAAAATGCATCGGAAGCCATTGTTTTGAAAATTAATCAAAGTTGGGGGTTCAGTTTTAAAATCTTTAGTTAACGATCGTTTGTTTACTTTCGTTCTTTATCTGCCAGTTCGTTCGTTGTCGTGTGTCCCTTGAAGGTGTGGCGAACAGAAACGTGTCCGTAGGAGTGGTCAAAATATAGCAGGCCAGATGGAACGAAAAACTGAATACTGTCCGACCACGGAAGCAAGGTCCCTGGAAGCTGTTACGCATGCGGGAGAAAAGCTAGTCTACTTAGAAAATAGGGGAAAACGTCATATTTTCGGATGTGTTTGTTTGGGAAATACGGAATGTATTTCAGACTGCTTTTTGTCCGCAATTTTAAAGTTATTTTTTAAAACTTTATTCTTGATCGAATATGTGAATAATAATTTCAAAATAATAAAAAGAAAGAAGCAAATCTATTTAAAAAATAGGAGTTTTATAGGAGTGGATATTTTCGGATTACATCACAATCAAAATTATCTAAAGCTACGTTTTCGGTGGTTCTTTTTTTCTGACGTTTCCTCGGAGATTCAAATTTTGGAGTTTCTTTACCCTTTGCTTCTCGCGTATTCTTTTTACACTGGACATCGATATCCCGGTCATTTCACTAGCTCTCTTTAGGGATTGCGAAAGTGGAACAATAACATTTCCTTCTAGTGCTTCTTTATCACACAATTTAATTAAATTGTGTATTATACGTTTACAATCACTACAGAACGGCTTATTCCGAGCAGTTGTGTTGGGTAAAGGATCCATTAATTTCAATATAATAATCAAAATAACAGACGAGGAAAAAGCAAGCAAGCGCAGTTAGTAACCGATTCTAAAGAATGTCGAGAGACTACGAGACTTTTTCCCCCTCCTTCCTCAGCAGCCTTACCTACAGCGTGAATAGAATCGTCTTGGCACTATGCCAATCGTGGTTCTTCGTACTGTGGTCGGACTGTATGTATTTATTTACAAAATGTAAGAGGTTGTTCGAGCAGGTTACAACATCACCAGACTGGTGCAAAAGATTACAATAGCGACAAACTGTGTCTTTCGGGGATCAGAAATGTACACGGACGCTCTCGCCCAGATGTTACAGGGGCTCTCCCGAAAATAACAGAGTGTCGCATATACAGGTGGTTATGAAAATAATGGAAACACCTATCAATATCAGTGGTGTTTATGAATGTGCTTCGTATTCCTTAAAAAACAAGTCCTGCAACCGGTGTTTTTTTTATATAATACTAGCCGGGCTTCGCCTAGCTACGCTCAAGCCATCCGTGTAACATATTTATGTACTTCGGGCCCCTCAAAAGAAAAAAAAGCCTACAAATGTATTAAAATCAAGTGAATAAATTCCTTTCAATTTTCATTCCCGTCGCAGCCGACAGATGGCAGCAGCACTTCACCAGATGATTTGGTTTCTCAGCAGTGAGTGATTTTAGAATGAAAATATCTCTAAAACTATTGAATTAACAGAATAAGTGTACGCAGAAAAAATTATCAGTTTTCGAAGCTCTTTCCAAATATGTAACATTTATGTACTTTCATGAGAAAAAAAATTACACCGTTTCCTGTATATTTGTCGGCCATTTTTTTTTCGAGGATCGGTGCCCGCCCGGATGAGTTACGGTCACGTGATCTCTCGACTTCCACTTGTCTCTTTATTAGTATAGATAGTGTATGCATTACTCTCCTGTCAGGTAGCAGCAATAAAGCTAGGGGCATCGTTCTTTTTTTTTTTTGGGGGGGGGGAAGGGCAGCGTAAAATGTAAAACCTTGCAGACCTTGCAAAAAGGGCAAATTGTTGGAGCGCTTTTAAATGGGAGTATCTGTTACTGCAACCCCCAGGCTAATGGGTGTTTTTCGAGCTATGGTATCGGAAGTCATGATAGCATACAGAGTGCACGGAAAAAATCCTTTGCCAAACAAAATAGTGGACGAAAGGGAGAGCTGAGTGAAAGAGACGGACGAGGTATTGAAGCGGATTGTGGCACGAAGAAAGAAAACAACTGCAACCAAAATGACCGAAGAGCTCAATCTGCATCTGCATGGTCCCGTATCAACCATCAGAGGTAGAAGGGAACTTCACAAACAAAGCATTTGCGGAAAAGTAGCTATTCCCAAACCACTCGAAATAGATGCCATTACAAAATATCGTCCACAATGGTGCCACGAGCGCAAATCCTGGTCGAGTAATATGTCGAAAAACGGCATTTGGTCCGACGAATCATTGTTCACATTGTTCCTCGCAACAACTGTCAGTCATGGAGTCATCAGGGTTTGGGATAGCATCCCATGGTTTTCTTCAGGCCCTATTGTAACCCTATAAGGGAGATTGAATGGGAAGGACTATGTCGAAATTTTAGCCCACTAGTCTATTCTATGGTGCAAACATTGTTTCTTGCAGGAGATGGCGTTCTCTGGGATGATAATCCCCCTATACATACATCTAAATCTATCAAGTATTGGTTTGAAGAGCACAGAAAGGAAGTGAAATATCTTATCTTGCCCTATACAATCCCCCCCTACTATATATTATCCCACCATCGTGATCTGTATAAGCGGATAGATAAAGGTATCGATATCCACCACAGCATCTCTACAGTAACTTTCATGAATTTCCCCGAAGAATGGCATAATATATTCTTAACCACTATGCATGACTTGTATAATCCAATTCCAAGGTGAATCAGGTGGTATTACATACAAAGGTGATTCTGCGCCGTATTAATAAAGGTTTTCCTGATGTTTCTTAGTGTTTCCATTATTTTGATAACCACGTGTATACTCTGCCTGAAATCTTCACCGGTGGCGGCCGTCTTCTTAAAAAATTGCGGGATTCCCAGGGGGGTGGGGGAATCGAGGGATTCCGTGCACGATGGCAGTCGTGGATCCCAGTGTGGAAGGGCTCTTCGCAGGTCGTGAGACCCCCCCCCCCCACGATATGTGCGTGACGTCACAAAGGTCTGAGTAGGTACGGCTCCGGTTTTGGCACGGTGCTATCAGGCACCCCCAAGTGTCGCAGTCCGGCTTCTGCCCCGTTTTGGCCGAGGATCCCCAGGGGTCACTTCAGGTAGGCTCCTACCCTTTTCCCACACCTGCAAACCACACGGAGAGGCTCTCCAATATACAGATTTAAAGTTCCGTACCCGGCTTAGACACGATGACATTCAGCGGTGCTCGTCCGGATTCGAACCGAGCAAACCTCAGTGCCAGATTCCACTAGGCACCCCAGGCACAAACAAAGTCGGCTTAAATATTAAATTTCCAGGTTGGGGAGCCTTTATTGGATAACCTTCTGGCGTTTAGTATAGTGCTGATGTATTTTATAATTGTATAAAAGAAGTAAAAATTTATAAAAAGAGATAAAAAAATTTACAAAAACTAAGTACCTTTTTATAATGGAGAAAGGAAGGCAGAATGAATCAAAGTAAACTCGGAATCTTTTTCCCCGCCATACTTTAAAAAAAGTCCGATTATTTTGGTATCTTTCTCTTAGAAAGGTTATGAATATCGCATGAAGCATACATACTAAGCTCGTCTGCGGGAAGGAAGCAATAAAAATAAATTATGTGGGTGATAAATTAGCAAATGAACGCGAGAAATAAAATAGAGGATGTTTACAAATATCGATCATCTCAGCTTCCTTTGTTGTAAAAGGTTCTTTATCGTAAATGCGAGTATATTTCTTTATGTGCCTACCGAATAATGGGAAGTTTAGCTTTTTAAAATAGATCGTAAACATCAAATATTTAGCACTGGTAGGATTTTACATTAATATTCTATCATTTTTAAACTATCAATCCAAGTTGAATCCGGAAAATAAAACAGGGCGTGTATGACATATGATTTTAAAACACAGCACTGAATAGGACTTAGTCAAATTTTTTTTAACCAACATTTGGGGTTTTTTATGATACGTTACAGACTCTTCTTTCGACAGTTCTGAAGAAAATACAGCAAACTGCATAATTATTTAAACAACGTAAAGAAAATGAATACTGATTTGAACATTGAAATGAATTGTCGCACAAAACCCAAATATATAATATGCGATAATAATCACAATTGAATGAATTGCGGAGATATGCAGTCGGGCGAAGTGTTCATCCGGAAAAGCACCGAAGAAATTTAGGAGAGAAGCACACATTCCAAGACGTTTTGAAAAGAAAAGATAAAACCTTTGTGCTCGAGGAATAAACAGGAAAACCAACGTAAATAAAGCACAAATAGCAATAAGATGCAATTATTTTGCATACGGCCGTTTCGAAGCTACAAAGGAGCTTCTTCATCAGGGCAACGAACTTAGTGGCAGCTCAAAAAAGCCGAAGACTAAGCGACTGGACCAGTGTACACGCACTTAAATAACCCGCACGTGCCGAGCACCCAAAGACACGAAGCAGCGGAGAGACCGAAATAGGGCGAGCAGCGCCATCTAATGGCAAAAAGAGGGGATATAAATTGAAAAATTGAAGAAACAGGCCAACACAGCTAAATAAACCCTTTCCACAATTGAGGAAAAACAGGGGTGCTTGACAAATCATTAACCAAAGAACCCGAATTTTTAAAAATGTGATAAGCTTCCCAGAAATCAAGATCGGCAGGCGAGCGACATTTCTGAATAATGGAGGCAGAAGAAAAGTCAAATCGACGATTTGAATTTTCTTCTGCCAAATCATGTTTTATTGTTCAGAAGGCATTAGCTGCAGTGACCACTGGACTTGTCCGGCGTCCATGCAACAGAACGGGGCGCGGAGAGCTGTTTACACAACAAAGTTAAGAGAAGAGCCGTCGTGACCACTGGACTTTTGGCGTCCGTGGACTAGTGATGCGACATCGATAACAAAACATCGATGTTTTGAAACATCGATATTCAATATTAAAACATCGATGCTAATAAAACATCGCCCAAAAACCATCGATATTTTTAAACATCGATGTTTTAGAACATCCATTTTTTAAAACTGGTTTAGTAATCTCTAACATTAATGTTACTTCCGTTAGTCGTGGGGGGAGGGAGTGATTTAATTTTACTCTCTGATTGGGCAGGCACAAATGACAAAAACTTGGTTGCTTTGGGCTACATTGATGACTCAAAATTCTCGTTGTAAATACCGCCATGTTTTGCCTTCAAATGTCCAGATAAATTCGTGGTATTGCCAGAAGTTTTGAGGGACTTGAGGCAAATATTGCATTTCGCCAATTTGTCAGAGGTTTTGTAAAAATATTTCCAAACGGTACTTTTGGGAGGCATCTTACTAATAATATTAACGTCAACTTATATAAAACCGGAACAAAACAAAAACTTAAATGGATGCACTCGTGTATATACTATTTGTAAAATAAAACCCCATGGAAGGTTCTGGAGTGTGAGGAACATTTCAAGCGCTCTGATTGGTTCATTGGTCGTTAATTGCCATTTGTCTGTTTGCCAAGGAATCATTCCCCCTTTTGTATTCGTCCTTTTCAGAATTCAGACTTACATTTACTGAGTGTGAAAATTATGCTACGTGGAAATTTTTTTTATTACGGTACTTTTTCATTTTCAAAAAAAACATCGAGACAACGTAAAACATCGAGCACAAAACATCGATGTTAAAAAAACATCGGCTTCAATAAATCGATGTTTAAAACATCGACATCGATGTCGCATCCCTACCGTGGACAGCAGATCTGACAGCAATGAGAATTCGGTGCGAAGAGATAGAAGTCTTCTGTTCAGGCAAATATTAAACGACTGTTTGGTGATATTGACACCAGAGGGCCGAAATTACTTATTTATTAATCAGATGAATTTATTCTCGGGGAGTTGACGTGTCCAGGTCGTGGTTCTCCCGGGGATAAATTTATTGCTAGATCATGCGCTTGCTAGATCTGCGTTTTACCAAAAGGAAGAATTTGAAAATATTTATTGTATACAATTTTACGTCTAAAAAATGTGTGAACAGCCTCTGTATATATATATATATATATATATATATATATATATATATATATATATATATATATATATATATATATATATATATATGTATATATATACATATGTATGTATATATATATATATATATATATATATATATATATATATATATATATATATATATATATATATATATATATATATATATATATATATACAGAGGCTGTTCACACATTTTTTAGACAATTTTGTAAGCGGAAATAAAAAATCGTTTGCTGCAAAAGAAATAATTGCAATTGTACTATGTTTTTAAAAGTGAAAATTATAGTCTGCGGCTTGAAAGTTTTGTTTTTATTCAAAATGGCGTTTTTAACAAAGCAGTGGTTCGAAGGCTACATTTATGCTCTTTCCGAAGAGAAATATGCATACTCCGTTATCCAAAAACGATGCGAGAGTCATGGTTTTGTGATATCTAAAGCGTCGATAGGTAATATCGTCAACAAGAAAGGAAAAAAAAGTCAAATGGGAGCCTCAAGTGGGACAAAAATTCCAAACAAGTATCCAAGGAAAAAACGGACATCTTCGACTATTGCAAAGGTACGTTGTTTAATGTTAAAAGAAAATCCCCATAGTCATAGGACAGTATCAAAATCATTAAAATGCTCGGTGTCCACTGTAAACAAAATGATAAACGTTGATTTAAATCTTAAGAAAGCGAAAAAATGCAATGTGCATCGTCTTCTTCCAAATCATATCGCTGAACGCAGGACACGCTGCGGAATTCTATGTGAGAAACACTTATCCAAAGAAAAATGGAAAACAATTGTCACAATAGATGAATCATGGGTGTATTTAAATGATTACAACAAAAAAAGAGCCATTTATTATCAAAAAAGGGGAGAAAAAAATTTAAGTACACGGTTCAAAGAATCGAAAGAAAGTTTTTCTAAGGGATTCATGATTGTTGCTGGTTTTTCTTATAATGGCAAGTTAAAGATAAAGAGAGTGGAATAAAATGTCAAGACTAACTCCAAATACTATCAGGAACATATTTTATCGCCAATTTTTCTGAATGAAATACCATCGCTTTACCCACAGTGCCATCAATCTGTGAGACTCCATCAGGACAAAGCTAGCAGTCACACATCAAAGTCCACTGTAAATTGCCTAAAAGAAATGGAACAAAAAACTGGTATCAAGGCCATACCCTTCACTGATATCCCTACTAAATCTCCCGATGTATCACCTATGGATTTTTGTGCTTTCGGACTTTTAAAATCTGCATTATCCAAACGTCGTCCCAAAACCCTTACAGGACTCTGGAAAGCTGTTCGGGAGGAATGGGATAGAATACCTCTTCTGACATTTCAAAAGGCATTATTATCCTGGAAATTGCGGTGTCGAAAGATAGTTCAGAATAAGGGATGTCAAATAGAACATTTAAAACACAAGAATTTTATGTAATTTAGTTTTGTGAATACAATATACACCGTGTGAACAGCCTCTGTATATATACACTGAAGTGCCACTGAATTAGGGATACCTACCAAGTAACGAGTTGGGCCTCCTCTGGCCTTGATAACGGCTGCCACACGACGAGGCATAGATTCAACAAGTTTCTGGAAACGTTCCACGGGAATGGCTTTCCAAATATTGGCTAAAGCTGTCCATAATTCAGTAAGGTTCTTTGGTGCTGTTTGATGGCCTTTCACGCCTTGTTCCAAAACATCCCAAAGATGCTCAATAGGATTTAAGTCTGGGCTTCTAGGTGGCCAATTCATGACAGAGAATTCAGAGGAATGCTCATCCAACCAGCCAGTAGCCAACCGGGACTTGTGAGAGGTACAGTTGTCTTGCTGGAAAACTCCATTACCGTGCGGATAACAGAACAGCATAAACGGATGGAGGTGATAACCAAGCAACTCTACGTACCGAATTGCATTGAGAGAGGTCGGTACACGCACCAAAGATCCCAAACTGTGTCACGAAAAAACACCCCAGACCATGATTGAGCCACCATGCCCTTGTACAGTTCCAGCCACGCATGCAGGATCCATGGCTTCATGAGCCTGACGCCATATTCTCAGCCTCCCGTCGGCGTTAAGTAGTCGGAATCGAGACTCATCACTCCATGCTACTGGTTTCCAGTCCTCTACACTCCAGTCTCTGTGCTCTCTTGCCGAGGCAAGACGTGCAGACCGATGGCGAGTATAGAGCAATGGTACTCTCGTAGGTGGACGGCTCCCGAAACCCATACGGGAAGCGAGCGTTGCACAGTCCGTTTACTGACTGTACGACTGGCACCGTCATTAAACTGGGTGGTAATTTGAGCTAATGTTTGGCTTCGCTGGCTACGTAGAATACGCCTGAGCCGTCTCTCACCACGCACTGTCAAGGCTAATTGTCCTTTGCAGTTTGCCCGAACGCTATTTTTTTTTCCACCATCCATGTATTCTTGGTATACTCTTGACACTGTCGACCTTGAAAATCCTAGCTGTCTGACGATTTCGGAAATTGAATGGCCCATGCGTCGCGCACCTACGATTTGTCCGCGATCGAAAGCGTCTAAATCAGGCAGTTTACCCATACTGGCAATTCCAACAACTAATTCAGAACAACCACAGTACGCGCTATATATGCAGTTACCACAGCGCCCTCACTTGCGCATACATGATGCGCAGCGCTACACAATTTGTATAGGCTTTGCTATCCCTAATTCAGTGGCACTTCAGTGTATGAATATATGTATATATATATGTATATATATGAATACATATATATATATGGATATATGGATATATATATATATACATATATATATATATATATATATATATATATGTATATATATATATATATATATATGTATATATATATATATATATGTATGTATATATATATATATATATATATATATATATATATATATATATATATATATATATATATATATATATATATATATATGAAATAAAATCCTCTGATTTTAAATGTAAACTCATTTAGTACTAAGGCTACGGTTATATAATTTCAGGCTATGAAAAAAAATACGCAGGGCTTTTTAGAGGGGGCAATTACCCCCCTCCCCCTCCCCCCCTCTTGGGGCCGCCATTGTCTGGACCCCGTTGGGAATCCGTGATGTAGATGTGACCACGTTAGTTTCTAGTGGTGAAGAGGAAGGTGTGGTTCCATTATCTGCGAGTGCAATTCTAGAAGGCCTCTCACTAGCCAATGAACTTGGAAATGATTTGCATTTTTAAAAAAGAGGTGTTACATCGCATTGTGCCTCTAAGAAGATAAAATAACACATGAATTGGTCGTTAATTGCTTCACCGCAAACGATAATGTTTTGTTGCACGTCACTATTGGATAATTCTGCCAGCGCCATGCGATTATGCGCTATCTTTCGACGCATTTTCGATTGATCAAATTACCATCGCAAAGACCGGAAAACGAAACGCATTTTGATGTATATTTAATTTCCCGAGAAGCAGCAGATCGAAATTAAATTCTTGCCGAGCACCGCGTTAATGCACAGGATAGGCAAATGCATTACAAAGCGTATTCCTCATTTTTTTTTGTTAGCGAGCAAGCGTCCAAATATGATTTTGGAAAGCGGAAAAATTTATTAAGTCTTTGATCTTTCGTAATAACGTCATTTACTCTGATTAAATAGCTACTCTCGAAATTCGCGAGTGAACTGCGCATTACTTAATTTATATTCTTCGCGCGTTCCATTAGTGCATCCGAGGAGAGAATGTTCTTTTGGCAGAAACAACGTCGTCAAAACGTTCGGTTTGACGTCTGCGATGATAGGAAATGTCTCCTTCACGAAAGCTAATTTCCTCCGGTACATTGTTTCGTTTGCTCAGCGTCGGGAATTCAACGTGGGCAGCATAACTTGGCTTATTAGTTCTGATTATTTGGAAAGGGCTAATAGATTTTTAGGGCTCGCGAAACACGAGAATGTGTTATTCCTGAATATGTGACTCGCTTAAATTAAAAGTAATGCATGCGCGAAATGAAAAGGGACTTTTGCACAGTTTCTGCTTGCATTCAACTTTTCATAATTCCCATAGAAAGCAGAGGTGGCTCCAGTCCAGAGCTTGTTTTTCTTTGGGGGGGGGGACAACGTACACACACACACACACATATATATATTATAATATATATATATATATACACTGCTCAAAACAATTAGGGGAGCACATGGTTTTAACGAAATTACGCAAATACTTACACCGATAAGTACCATAAAATAAATCATTCATATCTTATATCGGATTCATATCTTCATATCGGAAAACAAAGACTGACCGTTGTGATAAATTTCTCTTCAGTTTTCTGGAATGTGCCGTATGTTGCCATCTCTTGAGTGTTCAGTTTTGAGTAACATCACCAGTGCTAGGTTGTGTGCTTGAGTGCCAAGAATTTCCGCGTTTGTGTGACCAGCGTTCTGTGTTCAAGACCTCACCCGTGTGCGCGTTTTGTGTTCAAGATCTCGTCTAGGTACAAATGGGTGACTCAGAGTCGCCAAAATGAAAATATGTCAGAAAGTTATGATTTTTCATGGTGTGCGAACGAAAGTCAACAGAAGACTAATAAAAAATTAAAAAGAATTAAAAGGAAAAAGAACTTTTAAGATAAAAAAAAAAACTTTTTATATACCATGTTTTTAAATTTTCTGTTGAATCATATAAACTTGACAATTCTATGTATTAATAAATACTTTTAAAAATTTTTTTTGATGCATTATCCCATCAACTTGAAAGGAAATGAAGTTCATCGTAAGTTAACTTTTCGTTCCCGTCCCGGTCGATAGATGGCTGTACCAGTCTACAAAAGGAAATTAACTGAAAATGAATTCAAATCTGCTTAAAGATGGCTAAAAGTATCAAAAGAATGAATTGTCGTCAGTGTTCTGAGCTATTCCAAAAGTTTCAAATGTCTAGCTAGTCGGGAAGATAGTTGTACTGGACATACACACACACATACAAACAAACAAACAAACAAGAAAGCGAGTTAATAAAAACATAGTAAAAATATCACTTTTGTGTTTCGTAAGCAGTCCCTCGTTTACCGAAATCAAAATCGACTTCCCTATTAAAACCTCATAACATAAATAACGGGCATCTTCCGTACCTTAATGTCCCTTATTTCCGCATAACTCACGTTCTACAGATCCTTTTGTTTGAGCTTTGTTTTCTGTCATCCATTAATCACTTTTTTTTTCAAGAACAGAAAATTCTCGGCGACCGAAATTCTTTTGCTCGAACCCTTTTTGTCACCGTGTTTACGTAATTTTCCCCGAGCAAACAAATTAAAATCGTTAGAGGCGGCGATGCTTTAGGAAGACGTTGCAGATGTTTTTTCAGCCTGTGGAGGCGCTGTTGGAACGGAATGGGTCTTGTTTTCCTTTCAAATCCGCAGTCAGTCCAAATTATCAGTTAATACGTTAGTCGACGTAACGTCTCATTTAAATGTCGTTCTTCGGTAAAGTACGTATATACTTTTATGAACACGACCTCGTGCTCACTGAATTTATTCTGTTGAAATAACTACTGATTATATGCTGACTGAATAAATTCTATTTTCATAGATGCTTTATATATATATATATATATATATATATATATATATATATATATATATATATATATATATATATATATATATATATATCGGGTGGCTAATAAATACTGTAACACTCCAAAAAATAAGAGTTAATTTTAATCGTTTGGAAAAACAATTTATCTATCTACTTGTGTGATTGGCAACTTTTTGTAAACGCAGAAGATTTTTGTTTAAAGTAAAACATGTAGAATATTTTTAAAGATGGAAGCCAAAAGGTTAATGGTTAAACAGCTTTTTGATCGCGGATTTTCTGCAGGTAAAATATTTAAGCAATTAAAATGCCTTGGTTTTAATAGGACGTTTATATATACGACTATAAATCGATTATTGGATACCAATAGCTGTAAAGATCGACCAAGGTCCGGTCGTCCACGCACTGTTCGTACAAAAGAACGTATCAAAAGAATTCGTGAAAAGATACGAAGAAATCCACAACGTTCTGCAAATAAAATGGCTGCAGAAGAGAACATCAGTCGCAGAACTATGCAACTTATCATAAATGAAGACCTGGGTTTTACCCCTTATCGCAAAAGAAAAGTTCAAGGTTTGACTACTGCACAAATAGTAAAAAGGTTACAAAGATGTAAGAAATTGCTGAACCGGCACGGTAGCAAAAGTGTTGAAAAAATAATTTTCTCTGATGAGAAGCTGTTTTGTACAGAACAAATTTATAATGCTAAAAATGATGTTGTATATTCAGCAACCTTCGAGGATATACCTGAAAATCTTCGATCTGTTAAACGCTTTCAGAACAAGAATTCTGTTATGGTTTGGGCTGCAGTGTCACACAATGGAAAACTGCCTCTGAAATTCATCGATAAAGGGGTAAAAATCAATGCTGAATATTACAAACAGGAAGTATTGGCTACACGTTAATTACCACATGCTAACAGATTGTATCCCAAAAAGAATTGGATATTTCAGCAAGATTCTGCACCGTCCCACCGATCCAAAACAACACAGGAATGGCTCCATGCCAATTGCCCGAAGTTTATCAAGCAAGAAGATTGGCCACCTTCTTCACCAGATCTAAATCCTTTAGACTATTGCATTTGGGGGATTTTAGAGTCTAAAGTAAATGCTAAGCAGCACAGAAATTTGGACTCCCTCAAAGCTTCCATACGGAGTGGAATGGGACAAATTACCTCATAAAATGATTCGTGCCGCAATAGGACAGTGGCGTAAGAGATTATCTTTAGTAATCGATAAAGATGGCGGTCGATTCGAGTAAAATTATTTCATGGTAAACTTTCATGTATAATGTTCATAATATTGTTGTATTTTCCATTTTCTATTTCATCTGTGTGTAATTAAATGATTCGATATTTGTCACAGTATTTATTAGCCACCCTGTATATGACCAGCTGAATACCCGTGATTCGCTACGGAGTACATTCAAATTAAATACATCGGTCAATGTATTTTTTATGCAATTTTTATATATATATATAGGCATTATATAGGCATATATATATATATATATATATATATATATATATATATATATATATATATAGGCATTAGTGTAGGGGTACACTAAGAAAGATTTTTGAAAAATTCTTCTTAGATTTTTTAAAATTAAATTTTTAAGCTGTTTTAGTAACTTTTTTTAATCTTGGATTTAAAATAATAATTTGAGGGTTATAAAATTTATATCGCGAGAAAGATCCTAAAAATTCCTTTAAAATGAAATTTTTTTCGAATCTTTACCTCCATTTTAAGATTTTTGAGGAATTTTTAAAGATTCATTTTTAGAATTTAATTTATTAAATACCGATCACGTGATTTCTTTTTCTGGTTCTTTAAATTAATATATCGTCACGTGCATAACAAGGAAATAGACAAAAAAATTTTTTTTTCTTGATAACGCGGCAGACGATTGAACATTATCCAAAAAAATATTAAAATACAGTAAAAGATATGTTCCTCAAACTGTACTATGTTAACTGTTCTATATTCTTTAGTATGTTCTATTAGATTTAATTTGAATATTTTCTTCTACATTATTTTGTCTATAAAAATATACCTTACGATTTTTTTTTATAAATATATCTTTTTGTTTTTTTACATCATTTGTATACATTGATCGTTGTAATTATTATAAATAAATAAATATTTATTTATTTAATTATTTATTTTTTTGGCATTAATTACATACATTGACCGTTGTTTTTAATTTGAACGTACTCCTTAGCGAAGTGCGGGTTTTCAGCTAGTAATAGGTGCTATTTTTTTTTTACTCTGAGTTTTAATCGCGCTTTTAAATTTACTTTCTACGGAAACGATTCGGCGATGATCCCTCGGAAGTATACCATAGATTAAATGGGAAAATGGAAGAGGGTAAAACCTCAAACATAACAGACAGACATAACAGAAGTTTCCTAATTTTTCAATGCAAAGTATTCAAGGAGAATTTTAAATAACACCCACAAATTCACGAACTAAAATCTCTCTCCATAACAATCTCAATATATTTTCAGCATTCTCTAGAAAAAAAAAATATAAAGCTCGGAGCGAAATCCAAAGATGAGAAAGGAAAAAAAAAATTCTGTAAAACTATTTTTTTTTTCAATGTAACATATCCGTAGACAATTTCGGAGAGATGCAGGCTACTCGAGACATCTTCTAAACGGTCAAGGCAGATCACGTCTTCTCCTTGATCGATCCCCTCTCCAAACAAAAACCGGTTACGTTTTTTATTTCAAAATTCCTGGATTTGAGGAATGGTGTAAAAAATGTGCTTTTGTAAGGAGATCTCTCGGTGGTTTTAGGCGTCCAGATCCTGGAATTTCACCGGAGTCATTTTTATTGGGCTATTTTTACGTGGCTTCATTACAGGGTTCATCAATATTCACCGTTGATTTATACTTTTGCACGGGTAGTACGATAGATTTAAGTACAGAAGGTCGTTCGTACTATATGGAAACGATTTTGTAATTTATTTTTGTCGTTTGCATTTTGAGATAAAAATTTAGCAACTTCGGAACAATCGTCTGCTAATGTTTTGTTTTGATTAGAATATAAAATATAAGATTTATTTTGAAAATGGCTTCTAATGTTGATAGATGGCTCGTAGATTACGTAACTGCGCTTTCCGAGGAGAAATGTTCGTATCAACAAATAATAAAGCGGTGTAAAAATCACGGTTATGGCATTTCAAAAAAAGGTATTTAAAATATATTAAATTTGAAAGGAAAAAAAACGCCTAATTGACTGTAAAAATGAAAACATGACCGCGAAACCTCATCCTAAGACTGTTCGAAAGCAGGTAAATATCAAGAAAGTGAAGCCTCTGATCCTAAAAGAAAATCGGCCGACTCAAAGATCCATTGCATAGAAACTATGAATGTCTTCTGGCACTGTAAGTAAAATCATTCATAAAGATTTGAAGAAAAAAAAAAAGATGTTTAAACCTAAAGTTCATCAGCTTTTGCTAAAGCATATTGCTGAAAGAAAAACAAATTGTACAAAATTATACGAAAAACACCTAGCTGCTGAAAAATGGAAATTTGTGGTAACACTCGAAGAGGCATGGGTGTATTTAAGTGATTGTAATAAAAAAAAGATCCATCTCAACTGACGAGAATGACCGTACGAAATGGCTTCGTCAGTGTAGAGAAAAGTTCCCAAATGGATTCATGATAGTTCCACGATTTTGTTACAACGGCAAATTAAAAATTCAAAAAGTCTCGAGTAAAGCCGAATTAATTCACTCTTCTATCAGAAGAATATTTTAAAACCAATTTTTGAAGAAGAAATCCCAACTTTATATGGAAAGGACATCAATAAAGTTGAGCTTCATATGGACAAAACTTCTAGTCCCACGTCTAAATCAACTGCCGCTTATTTAGCAAAGAAAGAATCAGAAACAGGAATAAACTGTATCCCATTTAAAGAAATACCCCTAAAATCACCTGACGCTTTTCCAATGGACTTCGGTTTATTAAAACGAGCTTTAGGAAAACGGCATCTAAGAACACCGAACGGACTTTAGGAAAAACGGTCCAAGAGGAATGGGATAAAATTGACATGAGAGTACTAAGAAAAAGTTTACTTTCATGGAAAATTCGAGGTAGAGCTATTGTCAAGAAACCATGGCTATCAGATAGAAGCAAATCGCCGCAAAAAATACGGTATTTAAAGATAAAACTTAACTATCAAAATCGTTTCCATAAAGTGCGAACGACCTTCTGTACTGTAGCGTACTGGAAAGATATGGTCTTATTTATTCCCGAAACCATCACAAGCGCTTGGAAAACACAGCTGCGTGGTTTTCAAAGAATGTGTTGTTCGGTTCCAAGCGACTAAAGCTGTCAGCCGATAATCTGCCGGCAACTGCCGCCCCCCTCGACCCCTTCTGAAAAATCCAGACATTGAGAGAGACGCTTCATAGATCCCGCACAGTGTAGACGTGTTTTTACTAGGCTCCTGTGTTGTTGGGCCGAAAATGGGCCCTGGAGCGTGTGTCTGTACATCTGCACCCAACTTAAGTGAATTTATCGAAATCGTCTAATGTTTATTTTTTTTCTTGTAAATAAATTGTTAAGTTTGTTTTAAAAATTTGGCCTTCGTTTGTTAATTAGAACTCTGTCTTTCTTTGGTATGGATCAATAGTGTGAAATGGAATTAATGCAAAATGCCTCAGAGAGAATAGCCTTACTACTTGTCGTGACGCCACAGTACCAAACCGAGTAGAAAGCAAGGAATATAAGTATGAGAAATCAGTTGTAAAACACCGGGGATTTCAACTTCCCCAGATCGACAATTTGTCAAATCTGAGACAAGTCAAATCAAAATACTTTACATTGAACCAAGGGGGCACAGCACCTTGAATCTCGACGAAATGACTTCAAATAGGGTCTAATTCTAACCACAAAAACTCAAATATTATTAGAAAAAGAAATTTTCTTTCTTTATACATACACTGCTGGCCACTGTAAATGCAACACCCTGAAGGAAACATGCAAATAACATGAAATTTACAACATGCATTAGCGGAGGTGAGATATGCAAATGATTAGAATTTCATCGCAGTCGCACATCACGCGCGCCTGCGGCGTCACTTCAAAGCGCTATTTAAGGCTTGGAGATTTCGACGATTTCAAGTTCGGCAATTGTGTTTTTCTTGTGGTTTTTTTTAAAAAAACGATCAATTATGCCTCGTCGAAAACAGCGATCATCTTTTGATCAAGTATCCGAGTTCGACAGAGGAAGGATAGTGGCCTACCGAGATTGTGGATTATCTTTCAGGGAAATCGGTAGTCGTGTTGGACGAAACCAAACAACTGTAATGCGGATATGTGATCGTTGGATGCAGGAGGGTACGACGGACCGGCGTGTTCGATCGCATCCACCTCAGCGCACCACTTCACGTGATGACAGGCAAATTGTGCGCATGGCAGTGACGGATTGCTCAGTCACATCACGAACCATAGCATAGCACATGCAGTCTGTAACGCATCATCCAGTGTCTGCGCGTACCATTCGACGCCGTTTACAGCAGAGTGGTCTGTCCGCAAGACGTCCATTGCTTTGTCTACCCTTGACGCAGAACCACAGACGTCTCCGCCGCCAATGGTGCGATGACAGAAGGATGTGGACGGCAGAATGGAATGAAATTGTCTTTACTGACGAGTCGCGCTTCTGTCTGCAACACCACGATGGTCGCATTCGAGTCTGGAGACACCGTGAAGAGAGGATGCTGAACAGCTGCGTTATGCACCGCCACACTGGTCCTGCACCGGGTATTATGGTATGGGGCGGTATTGGATATCACTATCGCACACCTCTACTACGCATTGCCGGTACTTTAAACAGCCAGCGCTACACCTCCGAGGTGTTGGAGCCAGTTGTCCTTCCTTACCTCCAGGGCTTGCCCACAGCCATATTTCAACAGGATAATGCGCGACCACACGTGGCACGCATTGTCCAACGGTTCTTCGTCAATCGCCAGATTGAATTGCTTCCCTGGCCGCCTCGCTCTGCGGATATTTCGCCGATAGAAAACATGTGGTCCATGGCTGCTCTATGATTGACCCAGATTCCATCCCCAGCTGCCACAGCAAATCAACTTTGGCAACGTGTGGAAGCTGCTTGATCTGCTGTACCCCAAGAACTCATCCAAAGTCTCTTTGAATCAATGCCGAGGCGTGTGGCAGCGGTGATCTCCAACAATGGCGGGTACTCTGGCTTCTGATTTTGGCAGGAACCACACTTCACAGAAGTCTATAAATTTAATCATTTGATACTTTGTCAACATGTTATCTACAAAATAAATTTTGTTGTGATATATCTTGTCTTTCTTGGTGTTGCAATTTGGGTGGCCAGCAGTGTATAAAGTACAAATCTTTCTATATGTCATATATAATAATGGAAATTATAAATCTATAAATAATTTTCAAATTAGCAGTTCAGAATTTTTTACCATGTTTTTATTAACTCGCTTTTTTGTTTGTTTGTTTGTGTGTTTGTGTGTTTGTCCCGTACAAATCTTGCAATCGATTTTTAACTAACTTCCCGACTAGCTAGACATTCGAAACTTTTTAAATAGTTCAGAACACGATGACAATGCATTATTTTAATACTTTTAGCCATCGTTAAGCAGAATTGAAAATAATTTTCGGTTATTTTCAGTTAATTTTATTTTGTAGCCTGTGCAGCCATCTATCGGCTGGGATGGGAACGAAAAGTTAAATGCCAGTTAACTTCCAATTAACTTCATTTTCTTTCACGTGGATACGATAATTCATGAAAAATATTTTAGAAAAGTATTTATTAATACACAGAATTGTCAAGTTTATATGATTCAACAGAAAATTTAAAAACATGGTATATAAAATTTTCTTTTTATCTTGTAATTACATATGATTAAATGCTAATTTTAGTTTGCGTGCTGTATTACTTTAAAACTATCAATAGGAAACTGATAAAACTGCACTCATGTGTATATTTCATAGTACTCTACATTTTAAAACCAGAAAAATGTGCCATTTTGGAATGCTTTTTTTTATGTGGAAAAATTATGCAAATAATTGTGAAAATAATTGTGAAAGTTTTCCAATTTTATGATCAGTTTTTATTTTAAATAATATTTATTACAATTTATTTGGTTTTAAATTACAGGTAAATATATTTCAAGTGTATTTTGACCATTGATTATTTTCCGTAAGCATATATCTCAATTTTATGATGCGCGTAACACTTTATGATTTTTAATTCCCAGTTAATCATATAAAATTCTAAACTGCTAATCTGAAAATTATTTATAGATTTATAATTTCCATTTTTATATATGACATATTTAAAGGTATGTACTGTATATGAATAAAGAAAGAAAATTTGTTTTTCTAATATTATTTGAGTTTTTGTGGTTAGAATGAGACCCTATATATAGTGTAGGTTCAAGGTTCTGTGCTCCCTTATAAGTGCGATATTATCTTCGTCTATATACTATATACTAGCTGAAAACCCGCACTTCGCTACGGAGTACATTCAAATTAAATACAACGGTCAATGTATGCAATTAATGCCAAAAAAATAAATATATATATTTATAATAAATACGACGATCAATGTATACAATTGATGTAAAATATATATATATATATATATATATATATATATTTATAAAAAATCGTAAGGGATATTTTTTTTTTTTGATAATATCCAATCGTCTGCTGCATTAGAAAGAAAAAAAATATTTTTTTGTCTCTTTAGTTGTTATGCACGAGAGGATAAATTTATTTAAAGTACCAGAAAAAGAAATCACGTGATCAGCATTTAATACATTAAATTCTGAAAATAAATCTTTAAAAATTCACCAAAAATCAGAAAATCGAGGTAAAGGTTCGAAAAAGATTTCATTTTAAAGGCATTTTTATGATCTTTCTTGTGATGTAAATTTTATAACCCTCAAATTATTATTTTAAATGCAAACTTATAAAAGTATTACAAAAAGAACTTAAAAATTTAATTTAAAGAAATTTAAGAAGAACTTTCTTAGTGCACCCCTACACCATAAGAAGAATCGTCATGCAAAATGTCAGCCCTTTAGGTCCAGCGGTTTGGTCTGTGCGTTGTATGTCAGTGAGACAGTGAGTCAGTTACGGAACTGTTTTATATATATAGATAACTAGCATTATTGCCCGGCGCTGCCCGGGTAGATATATAGATCTAAAATTTTTCATGCATTCCATCAAAAAAATACTGGGCTGCACCCCCCGCAAAATAAACACTTCGTTCCCCCCCCCCCCCGTCACCCCCAGACCAACTCTCAAACCACCCCTCAGAACAAACCTCTTTTCCCCCGCGTATCGAATTAGACTGGTTGTGGTAAAGGGGCTGTATCCACATCTATGAGGTGCGCTTAGGGGAACAAAAATCATTAAAAAACTAATTTAAAAAAACTAATTGAGCCCCAAATTTCGTTTTTCCTGATTTAAGTTTCTCGGGTCCAAAACATTAACTGTGCCGAATTTGGTCCCGGTGGGTGAAACAGTCTATGATTCTATAGCGGACAAACAAACAGACAAGCTCTTTTATATATATAGAAAAACAGCTTAATTTAGTATATTTTAAGCTGTTAACACTCATACGGGTGTCATTATTGACTTGCCAGTTAATTTTTAATATAAAAATAATGAGCTGATAGTTTACACGTACCACTGAAAAGCGCAAACTTTAAACCCGTGAGTTGAAGATATTTCATTCGGTTTCCTTTTAACCCTCTAAGCCAGGGGTTCCTACATCGACCCCTTTTAGAAGAATGGTTTTTTCATCGACCCCGTCACATTTTTCTCTACAATATACAGCATAAAACATAATTTTAATACTAATAATTGCACATAAAACACTCAAAGATAACAATTCGACTGAGAATAGGAACAAAAAAAAATAGAAAAAGTTGTTCATTAGGTTTATGTTTTATTATTTTTGTACTGTTTTCATTTTTAATTTTACAAATATATACAAGATTTCAGAAACGCACAAATTGCAATTGCACAACATCGCCAGGAGAAAAAAACGAAACTGCTTCTGATTGGTCGCATCCCATGAGATGTTCAAGGTCCAGTGGATTTCCCCAGTTCTGCCTAGTGTCGGTACACACATAAAAGCCGACGACGGCATTCGATGCATACACAAAAGCTTCGTGACATTCGACTTTAGACGAGTGGATACACTCCGCCCTATGCAAATCTGTATTTTTACATATTAAAACGGATATTATCATCTAAAAATTACATTCCTAAAAAATAAATTAAATTTTAAAACAGAAAAATTTATCATAGACCTCTGGAATACTATCAGTGGCGTAGCGAGCATAACTGGCGCCCGGGGCACGATACCTTTGTGGCGCCCCCCCCCGAGAAACATATAGTAATATAATATATAGACCCTATATTGGCGCCCTAGATAAACATATAATAACATAATATATAGACCTTATATTGGCACCCCCCCGAAAAGCATATAGTAACATAATATATAGATCTTACATTGGCGCCCCTCTGCGAGTGGCGCCCGGGGCATGATAGACCCCCTTGCACCCCCCCCCCTTTGCTACGCCACTGAATACTATAGACCCTTTTTAAACTTCAATCCAACCCCAAGGGGTCAACCTGGACCCTGTTAGGAATCCCTGCTCTAAGCCTTTGAGACGTATTTTTCCGTAATATAACTGAACTTGAAAAGCGTTTGTGCTAGAATATTCCCCGTTTAAGCAAAAGTGTATCAGTTGCTACAACTTTGACGCCAAACAAGAGGATGGAATCGTTCGCCAGAAAAGCTTTGTCGAGCTGAAAGAGAGAGACAGAAAAAAAACTCTTATAGGGTTATCATAGTATATATCAAAGTCATATATATAAGTATTTATAACAAGTCATAGATCAAAGTATTTATAACAATTTTTGAAGAAAAAAAAACTCGTATATTTGCCAAGAGTTTAGTTCAACGTTAATGTCTCTAAATTTTGAACGAAAACATATTAGATGATCATGAAGGTTTTCTATTTTTTCTTCTCTGATCAATGCTATGACACAAAGACTTTTCTTCCACGTGGGTTATGATTATAAAATAACTAGTGATTGTACTATTAACCCATTCCTTCTGGGTCCCTTCAAAATTAAGGGGTGATGTTTCGCCTTCTAGTTCTCGTGCCCGTCATATTTCCGGGCTCGAGTGTAACGCACCAAAAATATTAAAACAATCCATTTCATTTACCCTGAAAAATTCGTATTTCTTATTTTACTTACCAGATGGCAGCACCAGACTATCTATATATATAAAACGCGTAGGTATGCGGCAGAAAAATCGACAATATTTCTACATTCCGAATGGCAACGTCCGTAACTACCAGACGTAAACATTAGCGGCCGATCGAATGTATGTGGTGGCTCAACGATAGCACGTAATTTGGTTCAATTTAATTGCTGTATTTTTCTCATGAATAATTTTAATTTATTCATTTGCTCCATCGGTTTTTCTAAAAGTTTTAGGAATATCATAGTAAAATATTATTAATAGCATTGTAATACCTTAATAGTAAGTAAGAGTTAACACTTTTTTTAGCACTTGCTCAATTTTTACTCAATTTTATAAGTAAAGAAATTTTCTCAACAATTTTTTATTTGATATGATTAAGTGTAGATATCTGAACTGTGAAGACATACAGAGGGAACATACATACAGAGGGGATGTCATCCACATTATATTTTAGTACTTACTGAATTTTTACTCCTTTTTTTAAGTGAAAAATTTTTCTCCAACAATTTCTTATTGGATGTAATGATAAAGTGTAGATATCTTAATTTTGAAAAATATTACGTACAGAGAGGGATGTAATTTTTAAAATCACTGGTGTTGGGTTTCTCAGTCTTATCCTTAACTCTGTTCTGAAGTAATGGAAATTCACATCTTTAATCACGATTTTTCAGAATCAACATTATAGTGAATTTTGCAATGATTATAATTTTTTTGGCTGGGATCCGACTACCACTTAATAACTTATATTTATGATGACAGGCAACATTCCTTATATATTTTTCTTTCAGTTGAAGTGTTTTGCAAAAGAAAATATGAAACTAAAAGCGAGCATGCTGATCGCACAGCGGCTAGTTTATAATATAATTGCGGAGGGATATTTTTTTAAACTAGATGTGGCAGACCAATAAATAAATGGTCTGCCACTCCGGAAAAAATAGGCACTTTTATTAGCGTTTTCTTGAAAATTATGCTATCGTTGAGGGGATTAATAACTAGTATTCTAAAGGAATAAGATTTTATGTTTCCTCAGGAATAGATTTTTATTTTGCTTCAAAGCTAGAGACACAAAGGCTTTTCGTGTTACGATTTTAATACACGAAACTTTAAACTGGTATTTTCATCATTGGTAATTAGTATTCAAAAAGAATAGCTCAGGGAACAATTTAATGAATTTAGGGCTGAAACGTCTGCATTTTAAAGATGGATGAAATATGACAGATGTTCCGTTTTGTTAGTGAGAAAACTGTCATCGGTTAGTACATATGTCCTCTTAAACTTAACAAGGAACCTTTCAAATTAACAAGTGTCTCAAAATCGTTACTGCTGGCTTTCGCTAGCAGAGCCTGTGGGTTCGAGTTTCACTCTTGGCACAGATGTTTGCGACGGTCTCACGAG
Source organism: Dolomedes plantarius (assembly GCA_907164885.2). Taxonomy (NCBI): domain Eukaryota; kingdom Metazoa; phylum Arthropoda; class Arachnida; order Araneae; family Dolomedidae; genus Dolomedes; species Dolomedes plantarius. Next base: position 231,369,261 of record OU015492.1, read on the forward strand.
CCCTTTTTTCTATGTTTTTATTTACTCGCTTTCTTGTTTGTTTGTTTGTTTGTGTGTTTGTGTGTTTGTCCAGTACAAATCTTGCAATCGATTCCCGACTAGCTAGACATTTGAATCTTTTAGAATAGCTCAGGACACGTTGACAATGCATTCTTTTGATACTTTTAGCTATCTTTAAGCAGTATTGAATTCATTTTCAGTTAATTTTGTTTTGTAGACTGGTGCAGCCATCTATCGGCCGGGACGGGAACGAAAAGTCAAATGAAAGTTAACTTGCAATCAACTTCATTTTCTTTCAAGTTGATGAGATAATTCATCAAAATTTTTTGAAAAAAGTATTCATTAATACATAGAATTGTCAAGTTTATATGATTCAACAGAAAATTTAAAAATATGGTACATAAAAAGTTCTTTTTATCTTGTAATTATTACCATGTTTTTATTAACTCGCTTTCTTGTTTGTTTGTTTGATTGTGTGTGTATGTGTGTTTGTCCAGTACAAATCTTGCAATCGATTTTTAACGAACTTCCCGACTAGCTAGACATTTGAAACATTTAGAATAGCTCAGAACACGATGACAACGCATTCTTTTAACACTTTTAGCCATCCTTAAGCAGGACTGAATTCATTTTCAGTTCATTTTGTTTTGTATGGAAAGTTAGTTCGGAAAAAAATCTGCAAGGTGGCACTTCGATCGAATTCAATGCTTGCACTTTTGCGTAACGGCGTTTGGCAATTTTGAAAACAGAATACAAGTGAATTTAGTTTGTTTACAAAAATATTGTGCGAAAATTTTTAAAAAATTATAAAAGTTAGCAGTTTATAAAGTCTATGGATAGTGGAAACGACTAAAAAATGATTAAAATTAAATAAAAGAAAGTGAAAAAGAATAATTAAGTGAAGGTTTGTGCAATTAGTTTACATGACTCAACAGAAAATTTAAAAACGTGGTGCTAATGTTAGCAAAAGTTGACCATCCAACTAGCCAGCTAAAATCGTTACTACAAATAGGAAACAAGAGTTCTAAAGAAGGTATGGTGAAAAGGCAGGGATTCCCAACCTCTTTACGCCTGGGGTACCCTTGGGGTTGCCCCCCCCCTCCCCCTGTGAGTCAGATTCGAAAACCGGGGCACCCTCGTTAGAATTTTAGTTTTTTTTCAATATTTTAAATATTAAATCACTGCAGAAATTATATCAGGCACATGTCAAATTTCAGCTCCAATAAACACTTATTCCTTCGCTGCTTTCATTTATTCAATGAAAGACATATGCAATAAAACGCCAGAATACAGTATATTAATACAGTCTCAAAAATAGTCATGGGATTCGGTGTTGTGTGACATTAGAGAACTAAAGTGAAGTGACACTAGAGAACTAAAGGGAACTAAAGTTCCTAGAGTGGAAAACGCTAGGAATAGTTTGTTTTATGAATGTGAGACTAGCGATGGGTGCTTAACCCTTTGAGAGGCGCCGTTTACAGAGTGCAAATGCCTAAATCTAGTCTTTTTTCCTACTTGGATTCAGTTATTCCAGTTAAATGAGCAGAAAAACGCTTAGTACTGCCATCTGTTATCAGTTTAAAGAAGTAAAAACATTTTGCAACATTTTATTAAAAAATGTTTTAAGATATTTTAGGTTAAAAAAAATCGGGGAAAATATCTGCACCGTGCAAATTTTGAAGGCTGTTACTCCTTAAGGGGTTAAAGAACAAATGTTTGGTCTCAACTTAGTATTTATTTTAACCCCTTAACGATCGTATAATTTTCAAGAAAACGGTAATAAAAGTGATTGTTTTTATTATCTGGGTGATTCCATCTATTTCTTGATCTGCCCCATATAGTTTAAAAAAAACCCATCCCCAATTACATTATAAATAGTCTGGTGCTGCCATCTGGTACGTAAAATAAGAAATAAAAAATTTTCAGGGTAAATGAAATGAATTGTTTTTAATCTTATTCGTGCGTTACTTTTAAACACTCCAACCCGGGAATATCACGGGCACGAGAAATGTAAGGCAAAACCTCACCCCATAATTTTGACCGGAGCTAGAAGGAAGGGGTTAAGAGGGGCCTACTCATGTTTTTTTTTATTCTCAAAAAATATCTTGCGGCACCGCACATTGCCGGGACGCATATTCCCATTCCTTACATGAAATCGCGCCATTACATCGTTTGGAGGCTGCTGATTGGTCAATTGAGTTTACATCGGTATTTGTGTATTTGGTGCGCTGATGCTTACGAAAGGATGTCTGTTTTTCAAGAATCAAAACTTCCTTCATTATTTTTGAACGAAATAGAATCTTTTTCAAATAATAGTATCGCAGTACACAGTAACGTTCAAAATTTAACGAATTGCAATAAATGGGTCAAGCAATTTGAGGAATTAAGATTTTAATTAAAAAAATAAACAAAATTTTTTTTTAAATTCAACATTTAAATTTAAAAATAAATAAATAAATAAAGCTTTCATTTTTTTTAAAATTCAACATTTAAATTTAAGAAAAAAGTCAATTTTGAGTAATATTTACTCTATTTTATTCTACTCCTAAAATTTTACAGTGAATTACTACGGAAATTGGTAATTTCTTAAAATTTTCCATGCGCAAAAAGGAAATATGAAGACATTTATGGCGAAAATTTCCTTTATAAATAGCTTGTCACTTTAAATTACTTTTACATTAATAGGTGGCGCCACTTAAAAAAATTTCACGTTCCTTGTAAGATATGGCGTAAAAAATATATATAAAAATAAAAGCAACTAAGAAATATATTTTAGCATTTATCTCAATTAAAATGGATCAAATATTTTGGCAATTACCGATGCAAACTCAATTGACCAATCAGCAGCCGCAAAACGATGTAATGGCGCGATTTCATGTAAGGAACGGGAATATGCGTCCCGGCAATGTGCGGTGCCGCAAGATATTTTTTGAGAATAAAAAAAAACATGAGTAGGCCTGAAACATGAGTAGGCATGAAAAAAACATAGTAGTTCACTGACTGACATACAACGCACAGACCAAACCGCTGGACCTAAAGGGCTGACATTTTGCATGGCGATTCTTCTAATAGTGTAGGGGTGCACTAAGAAAGATTTTTTAAAAATTCTTCTTAGATTTTTTAAAATTAAATTTTTAAGCTGTTTTTTAAACTTTTTTCACGTTTGCATTTAAAATAATACATCGAGGGTTATAAAATTTATATCACGAGAAAGATCATAAAAATTCCTTTAAAATGAAATCTTTTTCGAATCCTTACCTCCATTTCCTGATTTTTGGTGAATTTTTAAAGATTCATTTTTAGAATTTAATTTATTAAATGCTGATCACGTGATTTCTTTCTGGTACTTTAAATAAATTTATCGTCACGTGCATAACAACTAAATAAACAAAAAATATTTTTTTTCCTTGCTAATGCGGCAAACGATTGGACATTATCCAAAAAAATATTAAAATACAATAAAAGAAATGTTCTAACAACTGTACTATATTCTTTAGTATTCTTTATATTAGATTTAATTTGAATATTTTCTTCTACATTATTTTGTCTATAAAATTATCCTTTACGATTTTCTTATAAATATATATATATATATATATATATATATATATATATATATATATATATATATATATATATATATATATATATATATATATATATATATATATATATATATATATATATATATTACATCAATTGTATACATTGATCGTCGTATTTATCATATAATATATATTTATATTTGGCATGAATTGCATACATTGACCGTTGTATTTAATTTGAATGTACTCCGTAGCGAAGTACGGGTTTTCAGCTAGTCGTATCATATATTTATATATATTAGGATATAATATGAATATATACCCATAATATAATATGACAATATTCCTCATATATATTAATAATATATTATAATATACGGAAATATATAATCTATATATATAAAACAGTTCCGTAACTGACTGACTGACAGATAACGCACGGACCAAACCACTGGACTTAAAGGGCTGGCATTTTGCAAGACGATTCTTCTTATAGTGTAGGGGTGCACTGAGAGAGATTTTTGAAAAAAACTTCTTAGATTTTTAAAATTAAATTTTAAGCTGTTTTTGTAACTTTTTTTGAAGTTTTCATTTAAATTAATAATTTGAGGGTTATAAAATTTATGTCACGAGAAAGATTCTAAAAATTCCTCTGAAATGACATCTTTTTCGAATTTTTACCCCCATTATCTGATATTTGGTGAACTTCTAAAGGTTCATTTTTCGAATTCAATTTATTAAATGCTGATCACGAGATTTCTTTTCTTTTTGCGATACTTTAAATTAATTTTGCGTCACGTGCATAACAACGAAATAAATTGACAAAATAAACTATTAAAATACGGTGAAGGTTAAATTTTAACCACTAGATGGAAGTTTTTAAATAATTTAATTCGAATTAGTGTGATTTATTGATATTAAACATACAAATTAATTGCATACATTGACCGTTGTATTCAATTTGAATATTTTTTGCTTATAAAAATAAATGTTACGATTTTTTTATAAATACTAGCCGCTGCGCGACCAGTGTAGTCGATTTTAGTTTTATATTTTCTTTTTTGCAAAACAACTCAACTGGAAGAAACGTATGCAAGGAATGTCACTATTACCTGCCGTCATAAATATACGTTGTTAAGTGGTAGTGCTATCTCAGCCAAAAAATTTATAATCATTGCAAAATTCTCTATAATGTTGATTCTGAAACATCGTGATTAAAAAAAATATGAATTTCCATTACTTCAGGACAGTGTTAAAGATAAGACTGAGAAACCCAATAACAAATATTTTAAAAATTGCATTCCTCTCTGTATGTAATATTTTTTAAAATTAAGATATCTACACTTTTTTATTGCATCAAATAAGAAATTGTTAGAGACAAATGTTTTCACTAAAAAAGGAGTAAAAAATTCAGCAAGTACTAAAATATAGTGTGGATTATATCACTCTATATGTATTATTGTTTAAAAGTCAGATATCTACACTTAAGCATACCAAATAAACAATTGCTGGGAAAATTTCTTCACTTATAAAATGGAGTAAAAATTCATCAAGTACTACTGAAAAAAGTGCAGACAATGAACTCTTACTTACTATTAAGATATTCTAATGCAATTATTAATATTTTACTCAAACTTCTTGATATACACAGTGGAGTATTTCAGAAATAGTAACAATAGACATTGTTACTACAGTGGCAGAATCAAAAGAACAGACTCTAGATAAACCTACATACAACAGTCCGTGACTAAACACTGGATGTGATAGGTGTAAACATATTTTGTCAAAAGTTTGTCCTCTTACATACATTTAGAAAAACCGATGGTACAAAAGAATAAATTATCTCGTGAATAAATTAAAATTATTCACGTGTAAAATACGGCAATTAAATTGCACCAAATTACGCGCTATCGTCGAACCGCTACACACACGCGGTTGGCCGCTAATATTTACATCTGGTAGTTCCAGCCGTTGCCATTCGGACTGTAGAAATATCGCCGATTTTTGTACCGCATACCTACGCGTTTTATATATATATATATATCAGGGGTTTCCAACTTACAAGTGTCCAAGGGCCGCAATCGAAAATAGCTGTCTAGTGGCGGGCCGCAATTTAACCAGGACCATACCCAGGACTTTTTTTCTTGAGGGTGATTTGGAGGATTTGTGTATAGTATGTACTATTATTTTTTTAAAAATTCGAGGATGAACCTCCAACAACGACCTTGATTATAACTGGCCAACTTTCGTTGAATTACACAGACACACACAAAAAAAAAGTCAAATAAAAAGTGTGGGGGGGGGGGTATGAAATAGAACATGAGTGGACACCCTACTTTTCATGGAATTCGAGGAAAAATCAATCTTTTTTGTAAATTAACAGCATTTGAAAACAATAAAGATTTTTGCAAAAACATTTTTTGTTAACTAAGAATATCTAAATTGATGCTTCAAATTATTTTTCTAGAAGTCTTCGCGGGCCGCAAAAAAAGGCACCCCGGGCCGCCAGTTGGAAACCCCTGATATATATATATATATATATATATATATATATATTGATTGGTATTAATTGCATACATTGATCGTTGTATTTAATTTGAATGTACTCCGTAAGAAAGCACGGGTATTCAGCTAGTATATTTATATATTACATCCTATTATATCATATTATTTATTAATCCTATTAACTATCGATACTATCATTCAAGTATTAACTATCCGATAAATTTTGAACGGACATCCATTACAAAATCCCTTAAAATGTCGGCTTTCCGGACAAAAAAAATCAATTTCGCATACTTTTTTTCAAAATAAATAGATTTTGCCTTATCGAACTAAGATCCTTGTTTGTATCGCATTTCTCTCATGCTAAGTTTTAAAACTCAAATTTCTTTTTCCACTCCCACTTTCGTTGCCAAACACGGCAAAAGAAATAACAAGAAACATGTTTTCGACCGTGCCTCGCTCTATATTAAAAACCACCTCATGTTTAGTTTTAATTATTCTTTGTTCAACAACCCAAAAAGAAAACGAGACGAGGAAATAATAAAAGAAAACAGCAGTTTCATGAAAGGAAGCAAGAAAAAATAAATAATAAAAAATCGTCTGTATTTACCTTTCAGAGCTTTCTTCCGTAAGTGTTATGATATCGGCGAAAATAGATCCAATATGACGTTTCAAAAGGTTTTCTGAGTGGTCACACTTTTTCTTGCCGGCACAATTGACACTTGCGCCGGAAAAAATAATTTATCCCGCCAGTTTCTCTCTAAGCTATTTTACTTTAAAAAGATAGAAGGAAATCTTCTTCTCAAAATGTTCAAATTGCAAAGGATTTTTAGACGGCAGTTATATATATATATATATATGTTTTTTAGGTCGTCAGTCTGAACTGAGGTAACAAATGAATAGAAAATAAACAGATATTAAAACCATCTTGAAAAATTGTCTCGATGAGTAGTTCACACCGAGTGTCCAATCATAATTTTTTGCCGATCACTTTGACGGGAAAAAAAGCTTTATTCCGACATTATCGATGCATTTTATGTAAGATAATTTTAAATTTATTCTTTGCGATAAGTGCTTGCAAATTAGTAAATAAACTTGTACGTGATGATATGAAAAGAAATGGAAGAAAACCTCTGAAGATGCTCAAGAAATGAAGTTATTTCTTACTTTTTACCACGTTTTTATTAACTCGCTTTCTTGTTTGTGTATTTGTCCACTGCAAATCTTGCAATCAATTTTTAACTAACTTCCCGACCTGTTAGACATTTGAAACTTTTAGAATAGCTCAGAACACGATGACAATGCATTATTTTAATACTTTTCGCCATCATTTGTCCTTTGTCTAATGTTTGTGTTTGTTCACACATAATCCGAACAAAAAATTGCCTTAAGCATTATTGTTTGTTATTATATTGTTGTAATTATGCGGGTAACGTATTTATGTGCTTGTCCCTTCTTGGGTCAGTAACGGTATGACGCGTCATATACAGTGGCTCCCAAAAGTGTTCGTACACTTACGATTTTCAATGAAATAGGGGTCTATCCATTAATTAAAATGAATATTTCTGAATGGGTATTTAATAATAAGATCTATAATCTATTCTTAACAAAACTACATGAAATATTTTGAAAACAAAGTAAAACTTTATTTTTAAGAAACCAATAATCCAAAAGTAACAAAAATTTTATCTCACAAAAGTCATCGTACACTTGTAAAAAATCTCTATCTATTAGTAAATATTCTAATATTTCGTTAAATTAATATTTTGTAGGATATCCTTTAGCATCCACGACAGCTTTTAAACGTCTGGGAATAGATTGCTTTAGTTCTTTTGTAATTTTTGCATCAATGTTCATCCATTCTTCCATCATAATTGTTTGTAGTTCGCTTTTCGTGTGAATGTCGTGTTTTCGTACTCGAACCTCCAGTTCTCTCCAAATGTGTTCTATTGGGTTTAAATCTGGGGATTGAGGTGGTGTTTTCAAAACTTGTGGACAGTTATAGAGACACCAGAGGCGATCGTAGAGAGCCGTGTGCTTAGGATCGTTATCTTGATAAAAAACAAAGTTGTTTCCAATTCCCAAATTTTAGAGCGAAAAATTTTAAATTGTCTCTTAAAATATTTATATAAACAACATGATTCATTATGCCATCAATAAATACCAAATTACCTAGTCCTGACATGCACCCCCACACAAGGACACCTCCACCGCCATGCTTAACTGTTCCTACTAAGTTCTTGGGATTAAGTTCCTCATTTTTTTCTTTTTCATACAATTATACGCCCATCAGCACCAAAAATGTTCATAGGCAAATAAGACATTATTCCAATAGGTTTGGGGCTTATTTATCATTGATAGTGCGAAGGGAAGCCTAAACTTTATGTTTTTCTCACTCACAAAAAATTTCTATGGGCAGAACGTCCATGTAATCCAGCTGTTCTGAGAACTCGTCAAAAAATTTCAGGTGAAATTGAAGTAGAAAATGTTTCATTGAATTCTGCAGAAACTTTTACAGCACTCAAACGTGAATTTTTCACAAATTTTCTAATTATAAATCTCTGATCACGTTTTGTTAACTTTGCCGGACGGCCTTTTCTTACCTTGTTTTCGATCCAATTTTCTTCTTTAAAGCGTTTTTTACACATACTGCACAGTAGAATGGGATAAATTAAGTAATTTAGCAATATTACGAACTGCTTTACCACTGCTATGATGAAAAATAATCAATTTTCGAATGCTGTTTGTTGTTTCTTTACGACTACGAGCCATTTTTAAATAATAAATAGAATATTACGGAGTAGACAAGCAAAAATTAAAGCCAAACGATATTTTAAATGGCACCACAATTCAAAAATAAAAATAAAGCGTCAGACGATAATTTTAATTATGAATTTATACGAAAATGTTTGAGTGTACGATGCCTTTTGTGACAGAAAGTTATAGAGAATCTATGCTCACTTCTACCCAGACTTGGGTGTATATAATTTGAAGTGGCACTCTATTTGAATTTGAAGCAAACACAGTTTATACATGAAACAATGTTTATTGAATTCGTTGCACATATAATTGGCTTTTACAGCAATAAGCATGCGTACTACTTGTACGGAATGTATAAACACAGCTTTCAAGAACAATATATTTTTATACTCACGAACAGTAAGTCAAACCAGCAGTACTGCCATGTAAACTTCTGGCCCGCTAAGCACTAGCGCAGGATAACACCTTTTCAACCTTAACAACCTCCCCTTTTTTTCTTAATGACGCTGCGTGGTATTTATACTAAGAGCGTATGCCGAAATTAGCATATCTGAAGCAGCTTCTTTAATTTATTAATTCAAAAGTTCGATTCTTGTGAATCGAATCTTGTGTATACCTTACACTGGCCTCCCTCGAAAAAAAAATTAGGTAACTGAGGTCTGAACGGCTTCAGTTAACTAATTGAAAACGCGTGCTGGTCTGACTTTTTACAAAATGGGTGGCAAAGCCAAAAGAACCTTCCATACGATGTGTGGAGGAAAAACGCCACTACCATTTTACAAAACTAACCTCGAAGGGTCCAGGTGACACCATCAAACAGTGGATTTGCAGAGTTGCGGATACTGGGCTGCCAACTGCGCCCTAAAATATCTATTTTAATTAAAATTGTCAACACAATTGCACAGCATGACATTTCTTGACTGTTTGTATCTGCTCTCCCCCAATTTATAATGCACATGTGTCATGATTTGTGAAGTTAGTACATTAGTGGTTAATTGGTATATTGTGCAGTATGTATTTTTTTTCTAGTCACTACATGTCCCCTTCAAAAATTTATAAAACAACAGTATGCCGTTTTTTTTCAGTGGCTCACTCCTTCCCCTCAAAATGTTTACACAGTATATACAATGGGGAACTTCAAACCAATTTGGTTCGGTTTTATTAAAGGGTGGGAGTTAGAATAAGAGAATTGATACAAGACTTGTTCCTCATGAATGCAGCAACTTCCTTGCACCAGTCTGTCCAATCCGTGGAACCTCTCTTGATGGTCGCAGTCCTAGTAAAGGGGTTCGTTGACCGTGTTGGCATCCTTCGTGCAGCAGGTCGTAGGTCCTGAGGCGCTGGTCCGGCTTGACGATGGACAGGAGGTCTCTTGGGAGGAGGCCAACCTTGCTGGGCGGCAGAAATCTTCCGTTTCCTGTACTTATGCAAAGGAACTTTAAAATTGTCATTCTTCCTTTTGATAACCTTGTGTACCTTATCAGCGACGCATTCATCCTTTGATGGAGTTTTTGTAGTGCACACTTTACCTTTCTTCGTACTTTTGCTTGTATCGGTATTAGATTTTAATGCAGATTCTATTTTGTCAAATTTATACGCCGCACCAACGTGTTTAGTTACTGGCTTTATCTCTCTACTTGTGTCATGTTTTTCAACAAACTGACTCTGTTTTTGGTATTTGTGCTTATACGACTTCTTGTTTACCGCCTTAATTACTTCAGTATTTGCAGTTTTAATGCTGGAACCTGAAGGCGCTTTTTCACGTTTTTTATCCCCCTTAACTTTAGTTTTATCCTCTTTTGACGAAAAAGTCTCTTTGAAACTTGCGATATCAGAATCGTTATCATTTAAATTCTTTAACACTGCTTCAGTTTTAGGAAGATTAAGCTTTTCGTACTGGTGCGTTTTAATGCAACCTGCGTCTATAACTTCCGAAGCATCAGCTAAACTACTTACAGTATAACTCTGTGTCAACTTTTCATCCTGACTCTCAGTATGGTTTTCATGTACTTTATTTAAAACCATATTATAAACCTGGCCTACAGCATCCTCATTCGGATGGAAACTTGAAATAATATCATCATTACCTAGCGAGTTCCTAATATCGTTTAAAGAATTTTTATTATCGTCAACTAATAAGTATTCACTAACTTCCGTAACGCATACTTCGTCATCTACTAAATTTCCTTCATTAACAGATGTGTGAATATCATCTAAAATATCAGGTATAGCATTAATAATATCAGGTATAGCATTAATAGAAGTGTCAGATGATTTATTTTCTAAACCACTAGCATTAGTATCGGCACTATTTTCAGAAATTTGTACTGGAATTACCTCATCATTCCAGCTAGACTCACTTTCTTTATAAGCCACAAAAATACCCTGACTTTCACTATTCTCAAAATAATGATTACTGCTCGGACAAAATAATACATTTGACCAAACAGTTTCAACAGGTTGAACCATATCATGTGAATCAACTTGCCAGTGCAAGTAAGGTGCTTCCATATTATTTACTTTAAGTGCACTAATTTCATTATAACGCCGTGCGCTTCTATTATTTTGCCTGCGGTACTGCTTACGCTGCTGGTTTGAAACTCGCGAAAAATTTTGGCGCGGCTGTATAAAACTTCTTGTACCTGAATGACGGTACGGGGTAGCGAAGAAATACCTATTGTCATGTTTAGCTAAAGCTTGAAGGAGGGTAACCTTGCTTGTAATTGTTTGATTATCTAAAAAATCTTGAACACTTGGCTTCAAACGTTGGATAACTATTTTTAAGATTACCGCTTCCGTTACCCCTTCTAAATATTCCTCACACTTGGAAATCTTTTCCGTAGCAAAATCTAACGCAGACTGACCTTCACGTTGCCTTAGCGAATAAATTTCCGCTTCAATTTCACTTTGATTATAGGTCTTTGGAAAAACGCTAAGAAACTGTTGCTTGAATGACGAATAGTCAAAAATCAGATTACTGCTTTTCATACACGTGTACCACTGATATGCACTACCTCTTAAAGCGGCTAGAGCAATTTTAAGTTTATCCCCCTCTGGGGTGCATTGTTGCTGAAAGTAATGCTCAATTTTCTTTAGGAATTGGCTTGAGGGGCCACCATTGAAGGTGGCTTCGATTGGCGCAAAATGCTGAACCATAATTACCCGAGGAAAATTTCCAGCAGGATTTTTTTCTACAACACTCATTTTTAAATAGTATATAAGTACTTGCAACAATTTTATCAATATAAGTACACAGTACACAGTTTTTAATTTCAATTATGTTGTTCGTTACAAATGTAACGCTAACTACCAGGGTATATATAATTTCGGGCGCCAGTATAGAGTTTCTATGCTCACTTCTACCCAGACTTGGGTGTATATAATTTGAAGTGGCACTCTATTTGAATTTGAAGCAAACACAGTTTATACATGAAACAATGTTTATTGAATTCGTTGCACATATAATTGGCTTTTACAGCAATAAGCATGCGTACTACTTGTACGGAATGTATAAACACAGCTTTCAAGAACAATATATTTTTATACTCACGAACAGTAAGTCAAACCAGCAGTACTGCCACGTAAACTTCTGGCCCGCTAAGCACTAGCGCAGGATAACACCTTTTCAACCTTAACAACCTCCCCTTTTTTCATTAATGACGCTGCGTGGTATTTATACTAAGCGCGTATGCCGAAATTAGCATATCTGAAGCAGCTTCTTTAATTCATTAATTCAAAAGTTCGATTCTTGTGAATCGAATCTTGTGTATACCTTACAAAGTTTTTGTTACTTTTTGATTACTGGTTTCTTAAAAATGAAGTTTTACTATGTTTTCAAAATATTTCATGTAGTTTTGTTAAGAATAGATTATAGATCTTATTATTAAATACCCATTCTGAAATATTCATTTTAATCAATGGATAGACCCCTATTTCATTGAAAATCGTAAGTATACGAACACTTTTGGGAGCCACTGTATATAAAACAGTTCCGTAACTGACTGACTGACTGACTGAAATACAAACCGCGACCAAACCGCTGGACAAAGGGCTGACACTTTGCATGGCGATTCTTCTTATAGTGTAGGGGTGCATTAAGAGAGATTTTTGAAAAATTCTTCTTAGATTTTTTAAAATTAAATTTTTAAGCTGTGTTTGTAACTTTTTTGAAGTTTGCATTTAAAATAATAATCTGAGTGTTATAAAATTTATATCACGAGAAAGATCCTAAAAATTACTTTACAATGAAATCTTTTTCGAATCTTTAAATCTATTTTCTGATTTTTGGCGAATTTTTAAAGATTCATTTCTAGAATTTAATTTATTAAATGCCGATCACGCGATTTCTTTTTCTGGTACTTTCAATAAATTTATCGTCACGCGCTTAACAACTAAATAGACAAAAAAATATTTTTTTCTTGCTAATGAGGCAGACGATTGGACATTATTTTGCCTATAAAAATATCCCTTACGATTTTTTTATAAATATATATATTTTTTTGTACATCAATTGTATATATTGATCGTCGCATTTATTATAAATATATATATATATATATTTTTGGCATTAACTGCATACTTTGACCGTTGTATTTAATTTGAATGTACTCCGTAGCGAAGTGCAAGTTTTCAGCTTGTTAATACATAGAATTGTCAAGTTTATATGATTCAACCGAAAATTTAAAAACGTGGTATATAAAAAGTTCTTTTTATCTTGTAATTATTGAATATGTTTGCCATACCAGATTTTTTTAAAAAAATTAGTCCAGTTGTTTGCTGTACAGCAATTTAAAGCATCAAAGAAAAGGAAAGAGGAATAAACAATCCATAAGCAGCGGTTTAGATAATAGTATTTCTTCACATTTAAGTGAAAAAAATGCTATTTGAGCGATTAAATTGTATCGTTATCCCAACCTAGTAGCAGCAAACAATTAAACAGAAAAGTACCAAAATGCGTCCAAAGAAAAGAAAAGAGGTAAGCAAACTATAAGCAATCCTACGTTAATAACCCGTGGTAGTTTTGTTAGAGGAGACTACATGAAATAATGTTTTTGTCGCTTTTTAACTGTTTACTGCTACTGGGTTTGGCGCGCCGCCAAAATTATAACTCGCGACGCAGGACAATTTTTTTCTCTACCGAAGGACCGTTATTGAGGAACGTAATCCTTCGTTAAAACGTTCAAAAAGAGAGCCCGAAGTACTAGGACAACTAGAACTACTAGGACGCGTTGGTATTGAGGGTGCTCGGATCAAATCCCGACAAGGGTCAATAAATGCCCTTGTGTCTACGCTGGGCATGGGTACGTTAAATCTGTAAGACGAGAAGTGTCTCTCGTTCAATCTGTAAGACAGATCTGAGAAGTTACAGATCTGTAAGATCTGTAAGAATCTGTGTCTCTCCCACCCTCATACTCCGTGTAGTATGTGGGTAGGAGAGGGTACGTTCCCAAGAGATGGCACCTCTAGGGATGTTCGGTCAAAAATGTGGCGGCACTAGAGGCTTTGTTGCTTCACCTATACCAGGGATTCCCAACGGGGTCCTGGTGGACCCTTAGGGGGTCGATGGAAGCTTTAAAAGGGTCTATCGTATTCCAGGGGGTCTATTGGTGGTCTATGATAAATTTTTCTGTTTTAAAATTTAATTTAATTTTTTAGGAATGTAATAATCAGATAATGAAATCCGTTTTAATATGTATAAATACAGATTTGCATAGGGCGGAGGTATCCACGCATCTAAAGTCGAATGTCATGACGCTTTTGTATAACTCGACAACATTGCGTGACTCGATAACGAACATTTTGCAGGATTGGAAATCCGTAGTGCGAGACCCAAATTTGCTGGTACGAGGTGAGACAAGAGAATCTACGCACAAAATCTAAACAACTTCCTTTTGTCACTCAAAAAAAAAACAAGGATCAAACCCGTGGAATAACGATGGCTGTTCATGCCTTAACCAGAATACAGTGCTAATTTTTTTAAAGTTTCGGTTAAAGACAGTTTTGAAATGCACCGTCTAGTACAGAGGTGGAGCCTCCTTGATCTTCTCTTGCGGCCTTCATAAAAGCTAGCACTTATATTAATTAATATTTAATTTTATAGATTACTAGCTGAAAACCCGCGCTTCGCTACGGAGTACATTCAAATTAAATACAACGGTCAGTGGATGCAATTTATGCCAAAAAATAAATATATATATTTATAATAAATGCGATGATCAATGTATACAATTGATGGAAAATATATATCTATCTATATATATATATATATTTATAAAAAAATCGTAAGGGATATGCATTTTTTTTGGATAATATCCAATCGTCTGCCGCATTAGAAAGAGAAAAAAATATTTTTTTTTGTCTATTTAGTTGTTACGCACGTGACGATCAATTTATTGAAAGTACCAGAAAAAGAAATCTCGTGATCGGCATTTAATAAATTAAATTCTAAAAATTAATCTTTAAAAATTCACCAAAAATCAGGAAATGGAGGTAAAAATTCGAAAGAAATTTCATTTTGAAGGAATTTTTAGGATCTTTCTCGTGATATAAATTTTATAACCCTCGATGTATTATTTTAAATGCAAACGCAAAAAAAATTTAAAAAACAGCTTAAAAATTTAATTTTAAAAAAATCTAAAAAGAATTTTTGAAAAATCTCTCTTAGTGCACCCCTACACTATTAGAAGAATCGCCATGCAAAATTTCAGCCCTTTAGATCCAGCGGTTTGGTCTGTGCGTTGTATGTCAGTCAGTCAGTCAGTGAATGAATGAGTCAGTTACGGAACTGTTTTATATATATAGAGAACAATTTCCAAATCAATGGAATTAAATTAAGAACGGCATGAATGTATGTACAGTGTCGGCCAAAATAAAGTTGACATTTTGAAATTGTTGTCTAAAGTCGCTTCAATTGTATATTTATCCAAATTAGCTTCGTTTACCTTGATTGTATGATACTTTAACTACACTTTATATGTCATTTAATGCTCGGATTTTCTTATCAATACTACCAGACATGTTATATGATCTCTACACAAAAACTATTTTCCTACTATTATTGTTGTGACTGACTCCGTGTACGTTAAAACGTATTATTTTTTCTGCAAAAAAAAAATAATAATTAATGATTAATGTTATAACAAGTTTTTATCCTTATGTGAATACAAAAATATATTATATTGTAACTTTTTATGTCAAATAATAAATAAATAAGGACTTAATTTTTCTTGTAATTTTTCTATATAATGCACCAAATTGTTAAAACTCTACCTAAGTATAATAATTTCGTAAAAGTCGCATTTACAGGTTCATCAACTTATGCGGCCTCCTTTATTACTACCTAATTTACATGTGGCCTCTAATGGTAAAAAGGTTCCCCACTTCTGGTCTAGTATATAGGGGAAGATGCGCATAGACAGTAAGAATTTTTTTATTTTATTTCCAATGGCAAGAATTACAGGACAGCAGATATCAAAAAGACAAAAATACAAAAAAGAAAAATGACGTCAGTTAATCCCTCGACTTATGTCTGGCAATCCAATAATGCTCCCATATAGAAACGGGAGATAGAGCAGGACAAGAAGCAAGGTGAGGCATGTCCATTTGTGCGCAGGAGACAAAGGGGGTCGGGAGCCAAGTTAATTATGTGGAGGCAATCGTGGCCAGAAAAAAGCAGTATCGTTGGACACAGATTAATCTCTAGGCCACTCGGGAATATCATGGACTTGGACGTACCAGGGCTTGTGATCTCTTCTAGCGGCAACAACCTGTGAGAAGGAACATCCGAGGGTCGTTTTGACTATCGACTTGATGGAATGGTAGGCCAAATCCTGGTTGTTTAGCTGCCCCCTAACAGAACCTAAAACAGAACAGAAGCCCCCTTTTTCGCCAGCCTCGTTCCCCTCGATTCCGAATCCACTACAAGACAACTGTTTTATTATGATTCGACAACCGTTCCAGAAGCTTAACACAGTCATCAATATCTTTGCACCGAGAGAAACATGGCGAGTCAATAGCCTGAAGAGAATCTGAGAGAATAACCACTCTTGAGAAACGCCCTAATACAGTAGGCTCTGAAGCTGGTTAAGAGCCAAACGGACAGCCATCAAAAGCTGACACATAAGCACCAACAGGAAAGTAGAACGAGAACAGCTCACAATGAACACCTACTCAAACGTTGTTCTAGAGCCGTCTGTATAAGACAGTAAGAACTACAGCATAAAGTAATGTACTTGTAATCATCGAAGAAACACTCAATTTGTTGTCATACTCCGAGAACTCTGTAACGAGCTTTAGGGGTAGTAACCTTTCAAAAGTTCGTTCGATGCAATGTTGTTACGTGAACAAGAATTTCCCCACATGAGCTACAACGAATCAGACAAAGCTAAGCAAAAAGAAATTACTTCAAGTTCAGGGAGGTTGACGAAGTCTATATCGTGGCAAACTCGCGATTAAAAACGAAGCTGCTCCAACCGCGAAAAATGATCGATTTGAACGCAGGCCATAGGAGATCAGTGCAGCAACCATTCCATGTGAGGTGAAGTACATTAGTGAATTCCGAATTGTTTTAAAGATGTACGAATTCGGATGCAAGAATCGATGTCCGTGTGTGTTACACTTTGTACCCAATATATGTGTAGAGACAGGCGAGTCACCATAACAAGCAATAACGCCCCCTATCGCAAGGTAAGGGGTACTGCGCAGAACGCTAGACTCCAGACGTGTCTGATACGCTCTTACAGAGAACGCCAGAGGTTATTGTAGACTCCGGTGTCTGATATACAAGGTGCACCCATAAAGTAACCGGAGAATTTTTTATAAATAAGAAAAATATTACTCACCTTCAAATAAATTTATCTCCTTAAAAATAATCGCCAAAGGAGCCTATACAATTTTTCCAACGTGTCTTCAAGTCATCGAAACACTGTTCATAGGCGTTGGAAATAACCGTTCGCAAAATACGCGTAACATTTGATTTAATACCCGAGACGTTTTGAAATCTCCGTCCTTTCATGGATTTTGCATTTTTTAATTACAAAGGACTTATTCACCACGAATTGGTTCCTGAAAATCCAACAATTAATCAGTATTTTTACAAGGCGGTGCTTTTTCGATTAAGAAACGGGATAAGGCGAGTTAGAAAGGAACAGTTTGATTCTGGGCAATAGTTTCTTTTACACGATAATGCTCTAGGCCCCATACAGCAATTTCTGTACAACAATATCTTACTAGCATTCAATTACAGTGATAAATCAACCACCCTATTCTCCCGACTTATCGCCGGCTGATTTTTTCCTTTTTCCAAAGCTTAAGATGACCACGAAAGGACAGAGATTTGAATACGTCTGGGATATTAAATCAAATGTTACGCGTATTTTGCGAACGGTCGGTTCCGACGCCTATAAACAGTGTTTCGATGACTGGAAGAAAGGTTGGAAAAATTGTATAGACTCCTTTGGCGATTATTTTGAAGGAGATAAATTTATTTGAAGGTGAGTCATAATATTTCTTATTTATAAAAAAAAAAGTCAGGTTACTTTATGGGAGCACCTTGTATTCTTAGAGAGAAAGCCCCATAGCCCTAGGAATGTTCCCCCCCAGCAAGTCGGTGTGTAAGGGGGGAGGTGGAGTCCTCACGTGGTTCAATTTCTGGCTTAATGGTCCGCAGACTTTTACGGGTTGGGAACCACTGGACTAATCCAAAAGATGAACTGTTCACGAAATCAATTTGGTTCGTGGTACTTATAGAGTAAATAGCTCACTTCTACCCAGACTTGGGTGTATATAATTTGAAGTGGCACTCTAAATGAATTTGATACAAACACAGTTTATACATGAAACAATGTTTATTGAATTCGTTGCACATGTAGGCTTTGCTTTTAATAACAAGATTCATACGTACTACTTGTACAGATATATCAATACAGCTTTCAAGAACAATATATTTTTCAATACTCACGAACAGTAAGTCAACCAGCAGTTCTGCCACTTAAACTTTGGGCCCCCCTAAGCACTAGCGCAGGATAGCACTCGAGCTGCATACCCTCGTAGCTCCCTCTCGCTTATCTATCAACCTTAACAACCTTTTTCAACCCTAACAACCTTTTTTATTAATGACGCTGCATGGTATTTATACTAAGCGCGTATGCCGAAATTAGCATATCCCAAGCAGCTTCTTTAATTCATTCACTCAAAAGTTCGATTCTTGGGAATCGAATCTTGTGTATACCTTACATACTAATCTCGTCATGTGCTCGAAATCCATCTAAAAGAATAAAACGGGATGCCCGTAGTTTTCCGAGAATGAAGAAAAGAAGACTTTCTCCCAACCAACCTCCTCTCTGAAGTTATCTTATATAGAAAGCAGAAACGGGAAATGGGTCGCGTTTGTATGTGAGTCACAAAAAACTGAAGAACCGTGATGAAATTTACACGGTTTAATGTGCTCCGAAAATCGGGATGAATGTGACTATTTTCATCCCGCTACGACGTCCCGGATATTTTTGTTCAAAGCCATTGTAACATTTCACTGTTGCCAATTAAATTATAACATTTGCTTAAAATTAAATAGACATGAATTAAAAACGTGATTTATTCATATATTGGCGCATGAAAGAATGAATTTGATATATTATTTTCATCAACGTCGAAATATTTCTTTTCAAAAAGGAAAATGTAAAGATGGAAAGTCATTCATTCTCTATGAATGTGTTCTCAATCCATTTCATGCATTAAAACTATCCCACCTGTTCGAACTCAAATATACTGAAGGACATGTTCACTTAGCTAGAAACACGTGCGTTTAGCCTTGACGCGATGATTTATACAACTGAAGTGACATTGAAACATAGCAGACGATTTAGTTTTGAGAAATAACTACAATCATGAAATACGCGTATAGTCTAATTAAGAAAGTCTGAAAGTGGTATTGAACGTAGCAACAATTCAGTCTGAGAAAGAATTCCGAGCATGAAATATGTGTATATACTTTTTTATAATAATTATCAGCCGAGCGAAGTCGGGTCCATTTTAAATGCAAATTATGTAAACATCGAGGCACCAAGAGACGCAATTTTCCGCCTGTTTGCCTACTGTTCAAACCAAAAGCAAGACTTTGTGAGTTTCCCCACAAGAGAACGGCTGTTAAGTTTAATAGGTCGAGAAACGAGGCACTTGGTCAAATCAAAATGGCATAATAATGCTATTTTAATGTGTTCTGAAATTATATCCCGATTTTAAATCTATTAATTTTTCTGTGCTTTTCTTTTGTGACTATGTGCATATAACTGATACGTAAATTTGCGAAGGAGTTCTTAAAAACACCAAGATATTCGTTTTAATGAAATAACACGTCTGTTTTCATTAAAATTGGAAATATACTTTATGCTAAGTATTAAAACGTCTTTGAAAGTATTTCATTTTTTGTTGTTCTTGCTATTTTAGGAAACTTCTTTCTTTTAGCTGAAACTTTTCGAGTTTTAATGTGTGAGCTAATTTAGAAGTTGTTTTTAATTAAAAATTAAAACGTAATTTTTTAAGAATATCTAGAGAGTACTATAAAGAAAGGGAAAGGAACTTATAAAAATAATCTAAATTATTACAGAGAGTCTGAAAGACAATTAATTTTATTCATAGTAAGAATTAATTAAGAAAATGATTTCCCTTTATTAAAAACTGAATCCTTGCATCTCGAGTTGAAAGGCTATTTCGATAAAATAATTTAGGTATTTCAGGTGTAGCGAATATTTTTTGCTTTCTCGTGTTTAACTTTCATAATGAAACTTCTTGATCTAAGAACGCTTATCAAAGTTTAAATGCAGTAGAACCCCGTTATAGCGAACCCGGTATATAACGAACTCACGGATATAACGAACGAAAATTTTGGTCCCACCGTTTTCCGATTGTATTTAATGCTAATTTATCCTTTTATAGCAAACCTTCGAAATCTTAAGAATCGGCTATAACGAATCTTTTTTTTTCAGCCTACTACTGATTTTTTTTTTTTTATTTTTAAACATTTTAAGAATGTTGAAAATACAGCGAATGTTGAAGAAGCAGAGAATGTTGAAGACGAAGATTTATCTACCGCGATGTGGTTAGAAAAGCACAAAATTTAATCATTCTAAGATTGCGACATACAATTGTTCGAATCATGTGATGATGAAGTCCTTACGTGTGAAAATCCGACTGATGAAGATATTGTGGAAGAAATTAAAAAGAATCATTCTGAAATCGAAGATTCTAATTCTGATGCTGATGAAGAGTAGCACATTATCCCCATCATCTTAGATACTACAGCAGCGATGAGTGTCATTAATAAGTTTTTGTCTACACAAACAGTGGAAGAAAGAGTGTTGGAGTCATTTGATGTACGGAACAGAGAAATTGATAACATGTTTTTGAAATCGGCATCACGTCAGCAGAAGAATACCGATTATTTCTGTATCAAAACAGTGAATCATTAATGATAATTTTAATAGATTTTTAAATTTTTTTCAATACATCATTGCTGAATAGACATAGCAACTAATGAGTTATACATTTTGTGAACTCTAACATTTTTCTTAACGGTTCGGATATAGCGAACAAAACCTTTGTTCCCTTGAAGTTCGTTATAACGGGATTCGACTGTATTGTGTACTGAAAAATAGCTTGTCCCTTTCCGATTGCATAATGGAGACCCGACCCCATTTTCCCCCAAAATCCGTAAGAAAATCATTTATATATTTCTTTTTCAGAAAATGATAATACACGCATTTAAGAGCATGCGTCCAAAATTTCAGACCTTGGGGACAATTGGAACAGTTACTAATTAAGCATTTTATAACTGCTCGCAAGGATTTATATGTCCGATCTGCCATTTTTAAAGGGTCACGTGTTGTGTTTACATTTAGTTTCATGCAAGAACTAACCATTGACACAATTAATAATATTCCAGTAACTAACCAAAGAAGAAGACACTGATAACTTGTGCAAATTACTTTTAAAAGTAACTGTTTATAAACCATTGCATTTCAATGTTTTGCTTTAGCTTATGTTTTAATGATCATTTGTTCTTCGAGTATTTTGGTAATATTTTTACGAAAAAGAATGGCTATCGAAGAAAAAGAAGGTGTTGCTTATGGTAATGTGTTTCAAGATAAAAGAAATAGCAAAATATATTTTTTTAGTTGTTTAAAATAAAATTATGAAGCTTTTTTTATGAATTCTAGCAAATCGTCCAATTTCCGTCACATATCGAACTGCCTATAATTGTTTTTATATGTTTAATTTAATATGTTATTGCTATCATAAGAACCTTCAAACATCATAAATTACTAAAAAAAAAATTTGTTACAAAAGTAAGTTATTTTCATTAATTTCTGTTTTGTTTTATACTTTAAATGCATTTTTCTCAAAATCATGTTTTTGCAATTTTGTCTGACTTCGAAGTACTAAAGCTTTGAGAAATATGCACTTACAGTTATACTTTTTATATTTTTTTAGTATTGACTGAATGTTTAAGAAACGTAGGGAGAGCTTTTACTTTATAAATGCTTAAATTTTTTATTTGCAAATTGATAAACATGAACAAGCAGAATTTTTTATCAAAATTTACCATATAATGAGTAAATTTTTTTTTTACAAAAATTAAGAAACATATTAAAAAAAACTCTCCCTAAGTTTCTAGTATATACTATCACATTATTATAAAAATTTAAATTATAGAAAAAAATTAAAAATTGACGAAGGAGTAGTCTTTTAAAAAGTATGTAAATCGTTTAAAAAAAACATGAAAATTTCAATATAAAATAAACTTCCATATGGAAAATTGATTTTTTTATTGATTCTTGCTTATAAATATGTGCTTAAATATTATAAAAATAAATTATTGTAAGAAAAAACTTTAGTACCCGTAAGAAAGAATAGATTTTTTTTTACGGGTCTCCCATAATATTGTTGTAATTAGACTCCGCATTTTACTCATCTAAACAATAAGACTTACAGGGAACTTGTGATACAGTGATCAGTGGTATTTGCTTTATATATATATATATATATATATATATATATATATATATATATACATACATATATATATATATATATATATATATATAACATATAAAACCCTAAAACCCTATTAAAAATCCAAATTCCATTCAAAAATGTTTGGGCGTAACGCGTTGAAATAAATTGCGCAGTTTGATTTCAAGAACAAAGGAATTGACTTAAATCAGACATCTTTATGCAATCCCTGTTACCTCTTATACAACCCCTGTTGTTTTCCAATCCGTCAGAGACCAGATTTCAGGGCACTAGCCAATTACTGCAAGACTTTTAGCTTCACGTGATAATACTTCTATTAAGTTATAAATAGGCGCGCCTCAGTGTACTGGTACATTTTTGGGAATTGCCATTGCTTAACCTTTTCCTTACGGGGTGGGATAGCATGTATCCCAAGAATATATATATATATATATATATATATATATATAGTATATATATATATATGTATATATATATATATATATATATATATATATATATATATATATATATATATATATATATACATATATATATATATATATATACATATATACATATATATATATACATATATATATATATATACATACATATATACATATATATATACATATATATATATATATATATATACATATACATATATACATATATATATATATATATATATATATGTGGTTGGCAACACCACTGGACTTTACTTCAACTTCCACATCCAAATGTTCTTAAGTGTTAGTCCTGTTCTGTAAATATTGTCTCGTCTCATTAAATATTTAAAATGATTTAACGTTTAATTATTCCCTTCTAATGGATGGAGTTAGCACTCCATCCCACACATATATATAGTATACGTATACATATACATATCTATCTATCAATCTCTCTCTCTCTCTCTCTCACTCTATCTATATATTTATATATATATATATATATATATATATATATATATATATATATATATATATATATATATATATATAGTATACGTATACATATACATATACATATACATATCTATCTATCTATACATATATATATATTTATTTATATATATAACTCCCTTAATGGTCGTCCTTACAAAGGGGGTATGAAATTTCCCGTAAGCTAAAGGTTAACGAGCATGTAGAAATCGATAATAAAACGTGTGTGCTTAATGCGGTGTGTTCCTATATGTCCGGGGCCCAGGTCCCAAACCACTAGCAAACTGTTCCGGCCAAACTACTTTGTTCGCGCGGGAAATATGTTGACTACAACATCTAGTTCATCTCCTTGACACACGGCTGGCCGGCCGGCAATCAACCGTTCTCCTTCCTCCCACGCCGTCGCCGCAGTGATGTCACATATATATAAGTCAGAAATTAATTGGGGAAAGAATAATTAAGTTAAATTTAAAGGGGGCTTGGGGATTAATCATTTTTGTGGCGCGAAAAAGCCACTAGTTTTCATATTTCCAGACGCGTGCGGGTAGAAAAAATAGTAGGTTCAGTAATTGACCTTCGATTCGCGGTGGAATGAAGCTCCATGCAGAGAGATTATTTATAGATACTGTACAGGTTTGGCGGGAAGATACTTCTAGAAAATTCTAAATTGGGCTCTGCGCATGTGCCAGGAGAGAAGACGCACGATTTTTTACTTAGAACTACGCAGATTGATTTGGGAACTCGCTGCGTGCGGTCGCCGAATG
>OU015492.1:231401285-231403785 GCA_907164885.2 Dolomedes plantarius
TGGGGAGGGTATCTATTTGATCAGTAATTACTTAATTAATATTATGAAAAAAAAAACACGCCGTTCCGGAATGTTTAAATATTTCAAGCTATTACGACAAAATTCTTGAGAATTCATTTAATAGACCCTTTGAATTATTCTTTTCAGGTCTCGTTGGAATTTAAAAATCTCTCAAAAAATGGACTTCTCGCTTTTAAAATTCACGACCGAGTTGAAATTATAAATTAATTATACCTTTAAGGATGTGTAAGGGAAGACAGGATTATATTAAAATGCAGAAAATGATTTAAAAATAGTTTATTATACCTTGCTTAAACTTGTGTCATGTACAGGGTGTTTATAATTAAACTTCCCTATAAACAGCGTCCTACAGTTCAAAGGGGTGAACGGAAGTAACCACATTAGGTATTGTAGCGTACTGGAAATGGTCTTATTCTTTCCCGAGATCCCACAACTGCTGAAACACAGCTGCGTGTTTTTCAAAGAACGTGTTGTTCGGTTCCACCAGTTCGTAACACGTGGGGGGATTAAAAGCCGTTTCCCTTACAGACGTAGCCACTAAAGCTGTCAACTAAACGTTTCGGAATGTAATAAAGTTCGGCGTCTAGAAGAAACTGTCAGCCGATAATCTGCCGCCTCCTCCACCCCTTCTGAAAATCCAGACATTTCAGAGGAGACGCTGTATAAAATTCGAGCGGGATAGACGCGTTTTTGCTAGGCTCCTGTGTTTTCGGGCCGAGAATGGGCCCTGGAGCGTGTATTTGTGAATCTGCACGTAAATGAAGTGATTACATCGGAAGTGTGACGTCACCATAAGGCTGTTAACTATCTGAGGCATCTTGAAGACATTTCACAACTGTTGATCCATACCAAAGAAAGACAGAGTTCTAATTAAAAGCGAAAGCCAAATTTTTAAAACAAACTTTAACAATTTGGCTTTCGCTTTTAATTAGAACTCTGCCTTTCTTTGGTATGGATCAACAGTTGTGAAATGTCTTCAAGATGCCTCAGAGAGTTAACAGCCTAATGGTGACGTCGCAGTATATAGACACGAGTCGCGCTGACGGAATTTCGAGGGACAAAAAATGTAGTTCAAAAATGTCCACCAGATGGCGCTTTTCGTGGAAAAACATTAAACTGAACAAAATGGACGACCAAAACGGAATACACAAACCATATTAACAATTCAGAACGAGATTCATAAGTAATCAAATGTAAAACCGGGAAAATCCGTCGGTTCCTTACCTTTATTTAATGTGGTTCGATGACAAGGTGATCTAAAATTTGTCAATAAGTGTTCAAATTGTTTATGTAATGTTATGTATTATTATTAATATTTCTCTAATTTAAAAAAAGAAAAATAATATATTTCAGATAGCGAAACTACCGCGGGTTATTAACGTAGATTTACTTATCGTTGCTTACCTCTTTTGTATGTATATATGTATCCATATATATTTACGTATGTATATATATACATATATGTATGTCAAAATTTTGACGCATCTTGGTACTTTTCTGTTTAACTTGTCCAAGCAATAGACTAGGTTTGGCACGCTTCCAAAATTATAACTCGCGAGGACGGACGGACGGATGGTTTTAACATCCAAAATTTTCCTTTCCGCAGGACCGTTATGCACGAACGCAATCCTACGTTAAAATATATCAATTTAATCTCCTCTAACGAAACTACAGCGGGTTATTAACGAAGGATTACTTATCGTTTGATTACCTCTTTTTGACGCATTTTGGTACTTTACTGATTAATTGTATACAGCTACTGGGTTTGGCGCGCCAAAATTATAACTCACGACGCAGGACAATTTTTTTCTCTTCGCAGGACCGTTATTGAGGAACGAAATCCTACGTTAAAATTGCTACTACCTAAAACTTTTCATTGGGGGTTGAGTGATTTTTTTTTGTTTAAAGAAAAGGAAAAATCCTATTTGAAAAGGAATTATCTCAACAATTTTACATGTGCTATCTGGCAACAGTAGTTTTTATCCATTTAAATCTGTGTAATATAACCGATTCTCGGTGAGGCAAATTGATTTTTCAGCAATCGATTTTTTTTTATAGGTTTAAATGGATGAAAACCACTGTTGCCAGATCGCACGAGCCGCCTCTGAACCAGAGAAAAACAAAAAGTTCCCTTGAGTGTAAACTTTTTACATCCAATTATGGTGCAGTTTCTAGAAGAAAATCACCAACATACTATTTTAATTTGTTTTTATTAAGGTAACTTACATAAAATAGACGATTGACCAAGAGGAGCAAATATTATGTATGTGTGCATGAAAGATTGAAAAAAATTTTAAACTGAGCAAAAAACAAAACAAAACAAAACAAGTTTCTATTTGAGTACGTATTCTTTTTCCTTTGAAACAACTTCCTTTTGACGTTCTTCTTTTATGTTCAATCTCAGGCCTATCTCGTTTTAGCACCCAACAGTAGTCGGCGAGCGCGATCTTGTCCAATCTTCCTTGATATCTTTGATGTC
>OU015492.1:231411285-231456285 GCA_907164885.2 Dolomedes plantarius
GTGCGCAAAAAACGATGCCGATTATTTCATCTTCATCGCCCGCTTCCTCATTAGCGATCTCGTTTCAGGGCGTAAACTGTCATTGTCGGCCACTGTCAAAATATGGCGCCAGACTGTCTCCTCTTTTCATCCCAGGAATGCGTCCCGAAGAGGTGTCCATTGTGGTCTTCTTTCGCTCGGGGGGTTCTGCCATTCTTTAGCATCGGTTCACGGCTAGCGACGATTTTAATGGTTTTCCTACTCGCCTCGAGGGGGGGAAATTGCCACAGCACGTAACATGGCATTCGCTGCTCAAACTAGCGGTGGGATATCTGAAGCTTGCTCGTAACCCGAATTTTAGCTCGTAACTCGAAGCAAAAAATCTACCGAGAGAATGCTCGTATCTCGAAAAACTCGTAAGTCGAGACACTCGTAAGTCGAGGTACCACTGTATTAATTTTAAAAAAAATTAAAATTATTTATATTAAAAATTACAACAAAAAAAAAATTATGTAACATATTTTCAAAAAATCATATTTTCAAAAGTAAATATTTTTTTTCAAATTTGCTGAATCAAAATTAAAGTAAAATAGTTGAAAAAGACATGTTCCAAGTTTCAACCATTTATCTTTAACGGTTCTTGCTTATAACAATTTAAAGACGAGAAATGGGGGAAAAACCATCATGCCGAAAAACGCACTTACAGGTTTAAAAAACGCTTGGCTACTAATAGAATGTTGCAAAAAAAAATAATTTCTTCTGTTCTAATTAATATAGAAACATGATTTAAACGTCATTTTAAGCGTAAAAGAACACAAAAATTTTTAATGCAATAACGTTTTTTTCGAAAATTCGAACAATTTTGTGTCCTGGACCCCCTTAAACCGATCAAGATGAGATTTCCGATATAGTTATTCAGAGGTATGAACTCGGTATTCTATGAACTGCGACCAAGTGTCGCTCGCGGTTACGGTTATAGGTACAGAAACTCGAAATTTTCGAATGGCAATGCCCACTTTTTCCCGCAGCAAAATGCTCAGCGCATGCGAAAACCCCAAAGAGCGTTGGAACGGTACGTGTATGACAAAAAACGAACGCGTTATGCGCGTACAAAAAACTGCTCTGCGAACGGCCAACAAAAATACAATCGGGGCGCACGGAGGAAATTTGCATATGACAGAGGCAAGACACCAATAACTGATGACAACACAGATCGGATAAAAGAAAACTTTTATTTAGATTACACATTTTCCACATGGGTGCCATCGCAGAGCTGTCTTTTTATGCGTGCATAAAGCGTCTGTTTTTTGTGATACACGTACCGTTCCAACGCTCTTTAGGGTTTTCGCATGCGCTGAGCACTTTGCGACGGAAAAAGTGGGCATTGCCATTAGAAAATATCGAGTTTCTGTACCTATGACCGTAACCGTGTGTGCCACTTGGTTGCAGTTCATAGAATCATACCTCTGAATAACTATATGAACGGAACAGCCGCTAGAGGTACATACACCGGCAAACATTTTGTAGAACCATCCTGTATTTAAAAAGAGACTATACCAAAAATAATAACTTGAATCTTGTGTAAACCGTCCTTGGTTTGTCACTCATTTAAAGCTCATTTCTCTAAAATAATTTAAGGGGACTCACTACTCTTAAATCTTTAAAGCATTCGATTTTTTGAAAAAATGTATGTTAAAAGCCTGATCGTTTCTGAACAAAATAAAGCAAACTGCATGAAAATTATAGAGAATCTATGCTCACTTCTACCCAGACCTGGGTGTATATAATTTGAAGTGGCTCTCTATTTGAATTTGAACCACACACAGTTTATACATGAAACAATGTTTATTGAATTCGTTGCACATATAATTGGCTTTTACAGCAATAAGCATACGTACACTTGTACGGAATATAAATACAGCTTTCAAGAACAATATATTTTCTATACTCACGAACAGTAAGTCAAACCAGCAGTACTGCCACGTAAACTTCTGGCCCGCTAAGCACTAGCGCAGGATAACACCTTTTCAACCTTAACAACCTCCCCTTTTCTTAATGACGCTGCGTGGTATTTATACTAAGAGCGTATGCCGAAATTAGCATATCTGAAGCAGCTTCTTTAATTCACTCAAAAGTTCGATTCTTGTGAATCGAATCTTGTGTATACCTTACAAAATATTCCGCTTAGTTCCGGAGATATTGATATTCTAAATATTTAATTACTGATCAAGTTTATGGCAAGAAAAATTTTAAACTCATTTTTCTCAAAATATAATTTGGCATCATTCCGCAACTGATAGCTCAAAAACTATGATACATAATTCCACGAAATTTTTATCACTGCATAATCGTGTTATTTTATTGCGTCTGAACTAGAATTATTGCAACCACTGCACATTTTGTTATTTTTTCAGGGGTAAAATAATGCAAAAATTTAAGGAAATTTTAAGTATATTTTTGAGCACTTTAAAAAAAAATTTAAAAAAATATTTCAATGTTGAATATTTTATGTTCAATTGTATTTTGAATTATTTATTTTAAATATAAAACAGGAATTATACATTTAAGTGTAAAATTAATTTCATAGTTCTGCGCGCAATCCAGTATGCGATAAAAATACTTAAAAAACAAGATATATCTAAAGCATTTAAAAAAAAATTATTTAAAATTATTTTGAGAGTTGAAAATTTGTTTATTAAAATAAATATATCAATTTATCATATAAATAAAATTTGAAAAATTGGTAGTAAATTGAAATAGTTACAAAGAGTCAAAAAGTATGAAAATATGCCTTATTTCCTCGACTTAAAAGTCGTGAGTCCCCTTAAACGAACAACTTTTTCCTTCAAAATACATCTTTGCGAATTAATCACTTCCAACATTGTTACCTTTAAAACAATAGTTGACCTTTAAACAACATTAATTTACTTTTGAAATTTACATTTAGGGTATAATTTACCTTTCAAAATTCTCTTCCTTTCGATCTGGGAAACGATCCTTTTTATGTTACGAACTTAAACGCATGCATCTCTCTGAAGTAGTTCGAAATTTTTAAACTAACAATTTGTATCATCAAAATACACCATTGTGAATTAACAGATTCAATACAACTTTCAATATTAAGGTATGTAAATATTTTATGTTTGTAAATACAGCATATAATGACGTCAAAATCATTTAAGGGGACAGTGGACCTTCAAACCTAACATTTTTTGTTTTGAATGGACTTGCTTGAAATCTCAATATGTGATTAGTACCATAGATATGTAAAAGTGGTTAAAATTTAATGATGAAATATTAATAATTTATGAATTAGGAATTATTAATTATATCAAAAATTGGCCTCATTAAAAATGTTCTATGCGCATTTCTTTTGCATATAATATGGTCATTTTATTTACAGGATACCTTATAGAACTAACAATGAAACTTATTGCTTATTTTAAGCATTCATTGAAAATATAAAGAGAAAAAAATAAGAATAGTGAAAACACCCTTTTTATTACGCAAAATACCTATAAATCATAGTTTCAAGTACAAAATTTAGAAATTCTGAGCTACGAAGCATAATTATTTTCAATAAGATTTATTCGATATACAGTTAAGTATATAAAACTTAAATTTCGAAGCAATACGATCGTTAGAAATGCGCCCGGAGCAGTTTGAATATTCGTATGACGTGAAAATTTTTATTTTGAGAAAAACACATTTAAAGTTATTGCTATTAGTAACCAAATAATATCTAACTTAAATACAAATGCCTATATCTAGAAAATTAATCACAGAAGTTAAAAATTCTTTTTGCAACACATTCCTACTCGTCCGTTGTTTCACAATTCAATAAAATAAAAAAAAACGAATTTTTGGATAAATTTCACAATTTTGAAAGTCCATTGTCCCTTTAAGGATAAACATTAATTGCTTAAAAAATTTACTGCTTTCTGGCTTGAAAGGACTTTAAATACAGATGTTATTAATCTTCGTGTAACTCCCTATAAATTTAAAAAAGAATCTCAAACAAATCACCTCGCTCATAAAAAAAAAAAGGATTTGTATACACGAAGTAAAAATCATTCTTCGATAAAGATTTCGATAAAATTTCTTAGCGAAGTGATTTTTCCCACCAAATCTTACATGAAAGGAAATGTCAACTTTAAAATCCAATTTTTCTCTCAAAAGTGATTGCACTGGGGTAACCCATTTTGATAAAGCATTCAACCTCGTAACGTTTGGTAAACAATTGCGGTCAGAGCTTCCGTTTTATAGCTTCTTGTGAAAACACAATAGTGAGAGTCGGAGAGAAAATTTAAGGAGAGACTCTACGAGTACATCGAACCATTTTTTTTTTTTTGAAATACTTGTTGCTATCCAGCAGACATCAGAAAAGAATATTATGAAATTTCTTTCTGCGTTTTTAATGCGGAGTTGACATTTCCCTTTCGTAAAGAGTTGCTTCAAAGAAGTTTGATTTCTTCCGAATGTTTAAATACGCAAACTTTGTACACGCTGAAAAGTTTTTCATGAAATGGTTTTGATTACATCATTGCGAATTGTTCGAAGCATGTGATGATGATGTCATTACATTTAAAAATATGTCTAACCCCGTTATAGCGATCTCGGTATATAACGAACTCTCGGATATAACGAACGAAAATTTTGGTCCGGCCGTTTTCCTATTGTATTTAATGCTAATTTATACTTTTTTAGAGAACCTCCGAAATCGTAAAAATCGGCTATAACGAACCTTTTTTTCAGCCGACTACTGAATTTTTTTTTTACTTTTAAGAATGTTGAAGATACAGTGAATGTTGAAGAAGGAGATGATGATGAAGATTTACCTATCGCGATGTGGATAGAAAAGCACAAAATTTCACCATTCTCATATTGTGGCGTGCAATTATTCGAAGCATGTGATGATGAAGTCATTGCATGTAAAAATATGACTGATGAAGATATTGTGGAAGAAATTAAAATGAATCATTCTGAAATCGAAGATTCTGCTTCTGATGCTGATAAAGACGAGCACATAAATGACGAAATCTCCGCCATGTCAGATGCTACAGCAACGATTCGTGTCATAAGTTTTTGTGTACACAAACAGTGGAAAAAAGAGTGTTGGAGTCATTCGATGTATTGGACAAAGAAATTCATAAATTTTTTTTAAAATCGGCATCCCGTCAGCAGAAGATTACCGATTATTTCTATATAAAAACAGTTAACAATTATTAAAGATAAAATGAATTTATTTCAATTTGTCTTCATTTTTAGTTAATTAAATTACTATTATGTCAGTTTAATGCAATCGATTTTAGTCAATTTAATTCATTAATGATCATTTTTAATAGATTTTATCATTCTTTCAATACATATTGAATATACATAGCAACTAATGAGATATACGCTAGCAAATATAACATACCGTCGGATATAGCGAAAAAAAAATTTAGTCCCTTAAGTTCGTTATAACGGAGTTCGACTGTATTAAATTATTAGTATATAGTCTATCCATAGGTTATAATTTAATCTACACCTAAAATAATTACCATATTTCACATAAAAATATTTTTTCCAGGCAAATGTATTGTAATGTACAAAAAATATAAATAAAAAAAAATTCTGTTAAAAAATCAGTAATATGTACTTACTTAAATTTAGATATAAATTGTACAAACATATAAGATATACATGTATACAAAATTTTAGCAATTTGTGACGATTAGTTTTGAAGAAATAGTGCGCAGAAGTTTGAAAATAAGAGTTTTTAGAAAAAGCCATTTAATGTTCAAAGTTCCCATGAATTACTTTACTATTAGCTTTATACACTTGGCCATAAAATGGGTTCTAATTGTAATATCGACTTCCCAAAAGATTCCTCGCATTCTATTCTTCAAAATTAAATCATAATAAAAAAATTTAGTTTCTTTGAAGGTTTTTAAGGTGATCTCCCCGCTTAAAAAAAACTGATTTCTATCTACATCAGCTGCATATTCTCTTTAAAAAAGGTGAAACATCAGGTTAATCTCCTAAGAAAAATAAATGGTTCAAATTACGTATGAAATAGTTTCTCTTGTGCCTGAATACTTAAAGAGCTGAAATAAAACACATTGATGAATAAAATAGTTTTATTCACAAACAAATTACATAGATTTCCGTTGCCATCAGGCTAAGATTAATAACCTGGCCGCAAAAGCAATTAATCACCATTTCCACTATAATCCTGCGATATCTACAAGACATATGAGATGTAAAATATTAAATATCATTGGCCGAGAGAAGGAGAAACTGTGTGGGAAACACGAATCCCGTATAACCGGGGTGAAAAATGGTCATTCATTCCTGGCCAATGGCTCTCAGTAATGGAATTTCAAAGTGCTGTGTGTATGCCCCGATGAAAAATTAATCGGACTTTTGGCGTCAGTAAGGACCATTAATAAAGTAACGCACCACGGCAACGGAATGGACGCCATTACGGGCGGTCTTGTACGAAAATGTAATGAAACTAACGATTGGCAATTACGGTCATTCGCAATTACCATCAATCATAAGGTGGTAATTATAAAATTTTATTCCAGGTGAAACGAGTTGAGGAAATATTTTAAAAAAGAGTAAATTGCTCTTTATTGCCGCTGATGGACGGTCAGAATAAACGCCGGGGGACTTGATAGCTTCTCGGATGACAGAAAATTTATTTAAATGCTCCAGTTAAAGACTCGTTAAAAAAAAAAAATGAACTCATTACCATGAATGAAAATATCACAACTTTTGAATTTAGACTCCGAAAATGTAGTTATGGGATTCATTTTCATTCAGAAGTTTGAAGAGATGGAATCTAAGAAAAAAAAATCAGGTAGTCTCTTCTAACGAAACTACCGCGGGTGATTAAAGTAGGACTACTTAGCGTTGCTTACCTCTTTTGTATGTGTATACTAGCTGAAAACCCTCACTTCGCTACGGAGTACATTGAAATTTAATACAACGGTCAATGTATGCAATTAATGTCAAAAAAAATAAATATATATATATATGTCGTGTCTACAGCGTCACCCCTTTTTGTCTTGTCACAAGGACGAAAAGACCTCCAAATCTGACACCCCTTCTTGGAAGAGGGGGTCTTAACAGATAAGGCTGTCTTCATGTGTAAATTTTCTGAATAGGCTTAAGTAAAGGACACAGTCAATGAAAATTGTAGTTAAATCTTCATAGTCACGAAAAACTAAATAAATATAGAGCAAACTTATTTCTTCTGCATTTCCACCAACAAGGGCAAATGAAAAATATTGATCTTTTTTAAAATATTGATAAAAATCTTTTCTTTTAAATATTGATCTTTTGTTTTCTTACAATATGATTGTATTTTTATGAATATTACTTTATAATGTGTTCATAGAAAAATTTTCAGCTCTCTTAATAAAACCTTTTGTATTTTTAAAACAAATTTTCAACTTGGTACCCCGTTCTGCCCCGGGTTCCCCTACATATATGTATGCTAACATTTTGACGCATTTTAGTACTTCTCTGTTTAACTGTTTACTGCTTGCCCAAGCAACACACACTGGTTTGGGCGCACTGCCAAAATTATAACTCGCGACGAGCGTCTGAAATTTTGCTTCCGGAGGAACGTAATCCTACGTTAAAAAATATTTTAAACGGTAATAGATTAATTTAGTTCAGTTTCGAAATACACTAGAGTTAGGGCCTGTCAGCGTTACTCGTATTGACATATTTTAAACCAATCATAGACCTTAACAATTTCGCGGCCAATCGTTTGGAGGTTTGGGATTGGTTAAATATATTTGAATGCGAGTACCGCTTACGCTGACGGATTCTATGTGAACAGGTTGAGAGGTTTCACTGTACATGCAATTCTAGAAGCTTCAAGATAACATTATAAACTAGCTGAATAGCCGTGCTTCGCTACAGAGTATATTCATATTAGATACAACTGTCAATGTGTGCAATTAATGCCAAAATATATATGTATATATATATATATATATATACACACACACACACACACACACACACACACATACATATATACAGAGGCTGTTCACACATTTTTTAGACGATGTATATTGTATTCACAAAACTAAATTACATAAAATTCTTGTTTTAAATGTTCTATTTGACATCCCTTATTCTGAACTATCTTTCGACACCGCAATCTCCAGGATAATAATGCCTTTTGAAGTGTCAGAAGAGGTATTCTATCCCATTCCTACTGAACAGCTTTCCAGAGTCCTGTAAGGGTTTTGGGACGACGTTTGGATAATGCAGATTTTAAAAGTCCGAAAGCACAAAAATCCATAGGTGATACATCGGGAGATTTAGTAGGGATATCAGTGAAGGGTATGGCCTTGATACCAGTTTTTTGTTCCATTTCTTTTAGGAAATTTACAGTGGACTTTGATGTGTGACTGCTAGTTTTGTCCTGATGGAGTCTCACACATTGATGGCACTGTGGTTAAAGCGATGGTATTTCATTCAGAAAAATTGGCGATAAAATATGTTCCTGATAGTATTTGGAGTTAATCTTGACATTTTTTCCACTCTCTTTATTTTTAACTTGCCATTATAAGAAAAACCAGCCACAATCATGAATCCCTTAGAAAAACTTTCTTTCGATTCTTTGAACCATGTACTTAAATTTTTTTCTCCCCTTTTATGATAATAAATGGCTCTTTTTTTGTTGCAATCATTTAAATACACCCATGATTCATCTATTGTGACAATTGTTTTCCATTTTTCTTTGGATAAGTGTTTCTCATATAGAATTCTGCTGCGTTCAGCGATATGATTTGGAAGAAGACGATGCACATTGCGTTTTTTCGCTTTCTTAAGATTTAAATCAACGTATTTTCCTTGGATACTTGTTTCGAATTTTTGTCCCATTTGCGGCTCCAATTTGACGTTTTTTTCCTTTCTTGTTGACGATATTACCTATCGACGCTTTAGATATCACAAAACCATGACTCTGACATCGTTTTTGGATAACGGAGTATGCATATTTCTCTTCGTAAAGAGCATAAATGTAGCCTTCGAACCACTGCTTTGTTAAAAGCGCCATTTTGAATGAAAACAAAACTTTGAATTTTGAATTTTAAAGACATAGTACAATTGCAATTATTTCTTTTGCAGCAAACGATTTTTTATTACCGCTTACCAAAATCGTCTAAAAAATGTGCGAACAGCCTCTGTATATATATATATATATATATATATATATATATATATATATATATATATATATGAAAAAATCGCAATATTTTTATAGACAAAATAATGTACAAGAAAATATTGAAATGAAATACAACGATCAATGTATGCAATTAATTTGTATGTTTAATAGCCATAAAACATACTTATTTGAATTGAATTCTTAAAAAAACTTCCATCTCAATGAGTCTGGAGGTTAAATTTAACCTTTTACTGTATTTTAATATTTTTTTTGTCAATTTATTTCATTGTTATGCACGGGACGATAAATTAATTTAAAGTATCACAAAAAGAAAAGAGACCACGTGATCAAAATTTAACAAATTGCATTCTAAAAAGAAATCTTTAAAAATTCATCAGAAAATGGACGAAAAGATTCGAAAAAGATATCATTTTAAAGGAATTTTCATCATCTCTCGTGATATAAATTTTATAACCCTCGGATTATTATTTTAAATGGAAACTTTTAAAAAGTTACAAAAA
This sequence comes from Dolomedes plantarius, assembly GCA_907164885.2. NCBI lineage: Eukaryota > Metazoa > Arthropoda > Arachnida > Araneae > Dolomedidae > Dolomedes > Dolomedes plantarius. The sequence goes on from OU015492.1 coordinate 231,420,964, forward strand.
CAGCTTAAAATTAAATTTTAAAATATCTGAGAAGAATTTTCAAAAATCTTTCTTTGTGCACCCCTACACTATAAGAAGAATCGCCATTCAAAATATTTTTTCACACAGTTCAAGTTAACAAGTAACCAATTTAAAACAATTTTTTAAGTCAAAATATTTAAACTGAAGCCCTACGTTCAACAATACATAGAATATTTTAATGTAATGTGAACTTTTCTAAGTCTAGAGTTCATTAATATTTCCATAACTACTTTTCCAAATGTTAACCTTGCTTATATTGGACGAACTTTAAAAGTATATCAATTCTTATATTATAATAAAACAATTTACGAAACCGACTAGACAGCAGCAAGTAGTTAAGTAACAACACTGTTAGCCTGTGTGCCCTTTAGGTCCAGCGGTTTGCTCTGGGCGTCATCTGTCGGTCAGTCAGTCAGTCAGTTACGGAACTGTTTTATATGTAGAGATAAACACTTTAGGTAATGCATTCCCAAACAAAGAATTTCAACCACTAGGTTCTATTGCAAACGCACTGAAACAAGAAAATAAATATCCAAAGGAAAATTATTTTTTTGTTTCTAATCTATTAAGGGGACAGTGGACTTTCAAAATTGTGAAATTTGTCCAAAAATTCGATTTTTTTTTTTATTATTGAATTTTGAAACTACGGACGAGTAGGAATGTGTCGCAAAAAGAATTTTTAATTTTTGCGATTACTTTCCTAGTTACAGGCATTTGTATTTAATTTAGATACTATGTGGTTACTAATAGCAATAACTTTAAATGTGTTTTTCTCAAAATAAAAATTTTCGTGTCATACGAATATTCAAACTGCTCCGGGCGCATTTCTAATGATCGTATTGCTTCGAATTTTAAGTTTTATATACTTAACGGTATATCAAATAAATCTCATTGAAAAAAATTATGCTTCGTAGCTCAGAATTTTTAAATTTTCTACTCGAAAAGATGATTTAAAGGCATTTTGCGTCATAAAAATGGTGTTTTTGCTAATATTATTTTTTTCTCTTTATATTTTTAATGAATGCTTAAAATAAGTTTCATTGTTAGTTCTATAAGGTATCCTGTAAATAAAAATGACCATATTATATGCAAAAGAAATGCGCTTAGAACGTTTTTAATGAGGCCAATTTTTGATATAATTAATAATTCCTAATTCATAAATTATTAATATTTCATCTTTAAATTTTAACCACTTTTACATATCTATGGTACTAATCCCATATTCAAATTTCAAGCAAATCCATTCCAAACAAAAAAAGTTCGGTTTGAAGGTCCACTGTCCCCTTAAGGATAAGAAATATAACCTAAAAATAGCGCCACTGCATATGGAAAGAGTCGAGTTTCATCATAAATATCGAGAAAGATTTTTTATTAAAAAAATTTTAACACAAATAAAAAAAGTGTAAGACATTTTCAAAGCCTCTTCTTCCGTGAAACTCACTGTTCGGAACAGGTTAATCGTAACTTTCTTTACCTGAACCGAACAAAAATGTCTAAAAGCGTTCGGGGGCGAAAATTCTCTTTTTACAACCCCCTCAAAGACTGTCCGAGAATATTATTGCAAGTTGCTCGGTGTAAAATAAGATAATTAATCCATTCACGCATCGTTACTCGCTGAAGAAGAAAAAAAATTACTAGCATCCATGTATAAAAGGTGTAACAAAGTGAGAAAAAGGGCACTTGTTATGTTAAAAATTACAAGATTTCAACACGAGATAGCAAATGCCCTCATAAAAAAAAAAAAAAAAAAAAAAAAATTAGAAATGTTTCAGAAAAATGGCGGCATGATCAGCGATTTTTCATTTTCCACCTTTTTTTATCTGTTCTTTTTAAATCTTAAAATCGATGAGTATACTATCTTTCACAGAAAAGAAAAATTGCGAAGGCATCACTTTTTGAACGTTCCATTAAATATTTCAAAGAAAAAATACTTTTTCCAAATCTGCCTTTTTTTTTTCAATGTGGTTTTACAGCCACTCGATTCTTTAATCCAAAGTCATTACGTGGGAAGAAATTGGCTCTTTTTTTTCCTTACAGCAATCCTTTGTTCTTTGCTTCGATTTGTTTTGTTTTTTTCTAAGGGGGAAATCCTTCAATGCTAAAAGGATTGATTGAATTGAATTTTCGATATAATTCATCTCTTTACTGAACACCCTATATCTCCGATAATGAGCAAATGCATATATCTTAACAACGAAACGTTTATCGTTTTTCAGCTATTTTATTCCGCGGTCATGTTTATTATTAACTCTTCAACGAGCGCGCCCGTGTACAAAGTGCAACAGTTTCGTAATTTTGAATGGTTTGTGTAAGGTTTGAATGCTCTAAGAAGTTTCTATTGATAGCTACACCCTTTCTAATGCAGGTCTAATTTTCTGACCCTCGTATTCCTTTCCATTCATTGGTAGTCGTGATTGAACCGTGATAAACCGGCGATTATACTGGATTACAATACGACAAAATCAGGAGTTGATGTAGTCGATCCAATATGCAGCTATTGAACAATATCCCGCATATCACGAAGATGGACAATCTCGTTGTTTTTTTTTTAGGTTTTTGGACATAATAGAAATCTATTCGCGAGTTGCCCTTAGATCCAATAAGCCGGACAGTTTTGAAATAAGGCGATTGTATATGCATTCTTTGATCTTTACTCTATCAATCTATATATATATATATATATATATATATATATATATATATATATATATATATATACAGATATACAGTAACCACATTGTAAATGTTATATCTAATAAATAACATTAAATATGTAATAAAAATAAATATAATATGTAATAAAAATAATAAATAATATTAAATTTATAACATTAAATATGTAATAAATGGCTGTTACATTGCCCGAGAATCACCCCTATGTATCTCGCTATTAGCCATAACAGAGGAGCGAGCCTAGGGGCAAAGCCCCTAGTCCTCTAAAAAGCAATTCCATTTTTTAAAAAATTGTAGTTATCCTAAAATGTATTCCGTAGCGAAGCACGGGTATTCAGCTAGTTCTAACTATATCTCAATATTATCAACATTTTATACCTTGTCATAAAACGCGGAATTATTATTTTCAATTTTAAAAGAAAAAGTTTATTACAAAAGGAATAATCGAGGTTTGAAAGAGACGTTTCACTTTGTGTCCCGCGCGCCCGCTGAAGGGTTAACGTAGGTTATTAGTTGGGAAAAGAGGATAAATATTTCTCCTCTTGCTATTCGTAATGGCTAAAAATTTCCACCATGTTCGAATGCAGTCGTGGTCATAGATGGGGGGTGTCATCCTAGAAGGTAGTCCGTCAAGCTCGGTTCGAATCTGAATAATTTCTTGTGTGCGTCGGGTATGGGCACGTTAAATCTACGGGCAGGAAAATCCTTCCGTGTGGTGGCAGGGTACGAGTCCACCAGATGTCGTCCCAGTCTGATTTGGCGCGCCATAAAACCTTAACCGCATTCTCCTAGTACCGTAAGCCTTCGATGGAGAGCTGCTATGGAATGTATCGGGCACAAGAAATGACAAGGGCAACATAGATTAGGGTGCTTTTCCTGAAACTCAATTTCAAAGGTAAATTAATGCTGTTAAAAAATAAATTATTGTTTCAAAGGTAACTTAAAGGTTACTTTAATTTAATTGTTAGCTTACGGGGCCCATTTTTCCGATACTCTCGTTAAAACGGTAAATTTCAAATCCCCTTTGTAAGAACGACCATTAAAGGGTTATATATATATATATATATGTGTGTGTGTGTGTGTGTATTTATATATATATATATAAATCTGTCGGAATTCCAATTATGGCCCAGCACTGGAAAGTAACCCTGATCGACGGCGCTTTGATGGTTTCGAGATGGGTATTTGACGGCCTGTCGACACGAATTATTGCTCCCGTAACCGACCCGTCAGCCTCCGGCAATGGTGAGGCGGTATGTCCACATCGACGGGAAATTCGCGGTTCAATCACGGTACGCAGTCGGATGCACGATAGCTTCATTGTTACCGGAAGTGGCCCAGCACTCGACGGGGAAGTCGCGGACGAGAGGACAAGCCCGTGACGGATCCGATACTGACCTAATGCGCCGGCCCGGCAATGGAGAAATCGGCTGGCCGGAATCATCCGGCCCCGGCCCGATGCCTCTGTGTTTGTTGGGTATATATGTGTGTGTGTTTTATATATATATATATATGTGTGTGTGTGTGTGTGTGTGTGTATTTATATATATATATATATGTATGTATATGTATATATGTGTATATATATATATATATATACATACATATTATATTTATATATATCTATACTAATATATAAAGAGAGAGGGGATTTTGTACGTGGAGGGTAATCTTCAGAACCACTGTACCTATTTGAAAAATTCTTTCACTGTTTGAAAGGTACATTATTCCAGATGGACATAGGCTATATATTATGTATATCTAATCAGTAGAAATAAAGTTAGGGGCTTAATCCTAACAATCTCCATTGTTACCGCTATTGTCCTCTACCGCTTTTTGTATCTTTAACGATCCTTAGCGTGGTGCTATCTATACTAATATATAACGAGAGAGGGGATTTTGTACGTTCGAGGGTAATCTTCAGAACCACTGTACCTATTTGAAAAATTCTTTCACTGTTTGTAAGGTACATTATTCCAGATGGACAAAGGCTATATATTATGTATATCTGATCAGTTGAAATAAAGTTTGGAGCTTAATCCTAACAATCTCCATTGTTTCCGCTACTGTCTTCTACCGCTTTTTGTTCCGAAGATTTCAACGATCCTTATCGTGGTGCTATCGCGGTGGGCTTCTGTACTGACGCTAGCGGTTCGAACCCAGCCGTTCTCTGGCAAGCCTTTTACTTTTAAAAATTTATTTTAATTATTAACTAACATAAAATTAATTTAATGTATTATTTAGGTTGTTATTAAGGTAAAAAAAGATTTACAATTTATTGGCTATCAACTGGAAATTTATTGGTATAATATTTTGTTCAACCCGGACAAAGTCGGCACGGGCCGCTAGTATATATATATTTTTATATATATTATATATTTATATATATATATATATATATATATATATATATATTTATATATATATATATATATATATATATATATATATTTATATATATATATATATATATATATATATTTATATATATATATTATATATATATATTTATATATATATATATATATATATATATTTATGCGATAACAAGGTCTCGGGTCGAATAAGTTTTGAAAGTTTTGTGGTATACAATTAGGATTTTTTGCAATACTCTAAGCGACAATCATGTTTGGCGATAGCAGATATACAGGGTAGGTCAAAATGAATACCCCTAATTCATAGGTTTACTACGCAAAATGTAATCAATGTATTCATTCAAAATATACATACATGAAGAGGTAATATACAAAAGTTTTGAATGAACGCCTCACAAATGTTCGTTATACTCTCTTTTTGTTATACGGCAGTGAAAAATGAAACACAAAATGAAAAGCCAGCATTTCTGCATCTTTGTTTATCCTCTAGCCGGTCCTACATTCCTATGTGCATCGTTTTTGTTTTTGAGTTTTCTACCTCCTCCAGAAAAATGCAATATTTCCGGCCGTCTAGTGCGGTCTGATTAAGTAAACAGCGCCCTCCAGTGTCACGTTTGCGTTTCCAGTCATACATTCCTGTGTGATTATTGCTCGTCTCGATGCCTACTATCACCCCTCTGAAATTGTCGGAACACCCTTCATTTTGAATGAATACATTGGTTACATTTTACGTAGTACACCTATGAATTTGGGGACTTACCCAGTATAGAAGCATGAATTTGTTAGGGAGGTTATGGATTGGCTTTCATAAATATTTTTGTTAATTAAGCTAAAAGTTTATATTTCTTCAAAGAGTTTAATTTAACGAATCTACAACGATTTTTTAAGTCAAAACATTTAAACTGAAGTTCAACACTACATAGGAAGTTTTAATGTAATCTGAACTCCAGAATCATTTATATTTTCGTAACTACTTTTCCAAATGATAACCTTGCTTATATTGGACAAACTTTGAAAGTATATCAATGCTTATATTATAATAAAACAATTTGCGAAATCGACTAGACAACAACAAGTAGTTGAATAACAACACTGTAAGTACCACGATCAATTAACAATAGTTAACTCTCCATCAACGAACCGACGGAAAAATAAAGTTAACAATACCTGGAGCAAAAAAAAATATATATATTTCAAGTAGTCTCTTCTAACGAAACTACCGCGGGTGATTAACGTAGAATTACTTATCGTTTGCTTACCTCTCTTTTTTTTTGACGCATTTTGGTACTTTTCTGCTTAACTGTTTTACTGCTGCTGGGTTTGGCGCGCTGCCAAAATTATAACTCCCGACAACGCCGAAATTTTGCTTTCCGCAGGACCGTTATGGAGGAACATAATCCTACGTTAAGGCTGCTATGTACTAAGAATAAAAATCGTTGTTCCCTTTTCCTCTTCTAGCAGACTCTTGTAGTGGGAGGAGTCCAGTTGACAGTTCGAGAATTCCACCTCCCCCTTAGGATTGACATTTTGAGGGATTGTAATGGCTCTCTCTCTATAGGGGGTTAAGCGCTGCCCCCAAAATTTTTATTTAAAATATATTTTTGTCAATTATTTACAGGTGCATAAATGATGATAATAAAATAAAATTCGTATTGTCAGATAGCTTGAACTTTTCTGCAAAGCGCTACGGGATTCATTTTATAAATTTCGTCCACCGAAGGAATTTATGAGCGTTTAAAACACACTATACCAGATTTTTTCCCCAGAATAATTTAAATTTTAAAATATTAATTGCATTAAAAAAAAAAGAAAAATGTACACACATGTAAAATTTCTTTCTCTATGACGGAGTACAATTAAAAAAAAATCGTTGAATTCAAGTCGGAAATCCGTGGACACATTTTCTCCATAGGTTAACATTGAGATGAACGAATCCAATGGGGTTAGTACGTAGCAGCCTTAAAAGTTAATCTTTGAAATTTTCTATGATTGGTTTTATGCTGTTTAGTGCCATCCAAATCGTTATTTATTGCATTCTGTTTAGCAATCTTGAAGATTTCAATATTCATTATCGCATTGTTTCGAAAAAATGACACTCTTGTCATTACTTTTAAAAGAAACATCAACTGTTTAGATTAAAATGCTTCATTTTTTGGAGCAAAAAAAATTTCCCAAAGCCTCTTACGTTCCGCTCCTTCTTGAGTTTTTCAAGATGAAACTGGCAACCGTGATGCATAATCCCCAAAGCTAATCTTTTTAGCGAGTAAATTAGTTTGAAAAAGTTGCAATTTGTAAAGCGTAATGAATCTTTAACATTTTCGGATTCATATTATAAAAAAAAAAGTTTTATCCAATATAATCTGACACGCATCTAATCAGGAAGAAAATATTTAATCAGAGGCGTGTGAAAAAAAAAATGCTTTTTAAGTACCTTTCAAAGGAAATTCGATACAAGAAAAAAGTGTGTTGTAGGTTGCCATCCGAAGTAATTGATTGTGTATTTAAGTATTGGAGAGAAAATTAAATTTTCTTTCTTGAATGCTTAAAACCTGTTTGGAAGCATTTTTTTTTACGCTGATCTAAATTTCTCGAAGGCGTCTGACTGATTTTCTTTGTAACCAACAATGCTTGCAACTCAGTTTCAACGAAAATATATTTAACAAAATATTTCCTGCTATAGATATTCTGCAACAAATATGCTTGTGATTTAATTGTTGAAATAAATTCAAACATATGAAATTGATCTATTCCAACTGGTTATAGGCCATGAAATGCATAAATTAGCTGTAAAATATAAATAGAAACCCAACTGAATAATGGATTTTGAATTCTTTCAATAAATTGAAATCCTTTTTAGCGATGTAACAATAAAAAGGCCTACCTCATACAAGATATTATTATTCGTTGAAATGTTGTAGAAATGTCCTTCGAAATATAATTTGCTCCAAATATTCACTTTCTGAATTAACTATTTTAGAAGTTGTATATCTTATAAGAACATCGTTACATTATGCTTGATGTCTTGCTGGCCTTTATGTCTAAATTTACAACTAAGCTGCTGCTATTGTCTTTTTTTGTTACTATTGAACAGTAATTCTCAACTTTTTTATGCCCTCCCTCTCTGAATGACCCTCAGAGCCTACTCCCCCCCATGTCTGAAATACACCTACCTAAATTTTGAAAGATTAAAACTTATAGTATAGAGTTTCCCAACGTTTTCACTCTTTCGACGTCGATACTAGAAACTCGGGCGACCTTCTTAGAATTTTAGGTTTTTCAATGTTTGCAGTATTAAATGAAAGCGGAATTTATATGAGGAACATGTCAAGTTTAAGTTGAAATCAATATATATATATATATATATATATATATATATATATATATATATATATATATATATATATATATATATATATATATATATATATATATATATATATATATATATATACAGCTGGACCTCTATTTAACAAACCTCTATTTTGCGAATTCTTCCTTGAAACCAAGGACATTTTGGGAATTTCTTCGTAAAATAACCTCCAAATAGCGAAGTGCATTCTCTATTTAACGAACTTTTTCTTGTGATCCAATATTTTTTTCCTCCATATTTCTCAAAATATTTCTGAACATTTCAGACTTATTCTTTCTTTTAACACATTTATCAGATTAACTTTCTTCTTACACATTTTCTTTTACACACTTTATTTTTACACATAGAAATTAATTTACTAAGTAAAGGTGTGATTAATTGCTTCTATTAATAGTATTTAGTGTTTATGAGTTTAAAATATGTTTTCTGTAGTTTAAAGTATTTTAAAAGGTGAATCTCTATTTAGCGAATTTTCCATATACCGAACTTTTTTTCGGGATTTAGTGACTTCGTAAAATAGAGGTCCGACTGTATATATATATATATATATATATATATATATATATATATATATATATATATATATATATATATATATATATATATATATATATATATATATATATATATATATATATATATATATATATATGCAATGGAGTCTCGATCGATCGTTCACCGAATCATCGCTTTCCCGTATGTGTCGTTTATTTCACCCAGTCCCGACGATCATATTGCTTTGTTATGCTCCCACATCAATCGTTCAATTCAGTCGGTCCCTTGAAAAACGATAGATCGAGATTCCACTGTATAATATATATATATATATATATATATATATATATATATATATATATATATATATATATATATATATATATATATATATATATATATATATATATAAAAGACACAGTTGAAAGTGAAAAACCGGTATATGTCCAGAACCACAAGAGCCAGGAACTAAAAACATGAAAAGATAAGTGAAAAATAGGTTTTTGACCACATATTTTCATCAGCGGCGCCGATACTGTCCAATGGATTGTTTCTAATAAGTATGATCTGAGCAATAAACATACTGAGACACCGTACAATCCATATGAAATTGAAGAAGGAATAACCAGTTGCTTTATCATAGAACACCAAACCTGGCGCCAGACAAAGTGGAGCGTCTTAACTTCCACTTTGTCTGGCGCCGGGAAAAATTCTTCTTAGATTTTTTAAAATAAATTTTTAAGCTGTTTGTAACTTTTTTAAGTTGTAAGTTTAACTTTTTTGCATTTAAAATAATAATTTGGGGGTTATAAAATTTATATCACCCCCAAAATTTAAATAAAATTTATAAAAATTCCTTTAAAATGAGATATTTTTCGAATCTTTACCTCCATTTTTGGTGAATTTTTAAAGATTAATTTTTAGAATTTAATTTATTAAATGGCTATCACGTGATTTCTTTTTCTGGTACTTTAAATAAATTTATCTTCACGTGCATAACAACTAAATAGACAAAAAAATTTTTTTTTCTTGCTAATGCGGCAGACGATTGGACATTATCCAAAAAAATATTAAAATACAGTAAAAGATATTACGTTCTTCAAACTGTAGTATATTAACTGTACTATATTCTTTAATATTTCCTATTACATTTAATTTGAATATTTTCTTCTACATTATTTTGTCTATAAAAATATCTCTTACGATTTTTTTATAAATATATTTATTTGGTTTTTTTACATCAATTGTATACATTGATCATCGTATTTATTATATATATATATATATATATATATATATATATATATATATATATATATTGGCATTAATTGCATACATTGACCGTTGTATTTAATCTGAATGTACTCCGTAGCGAAGTACGTGTTTTCAGCTAGTAACGACATGAAAAATGTACAAAAACATTTTACATCTGAAGTACGTTGCTCACATAAGTATGACCTGCGCTTAACATCGTAATAACAACCCGAGAACTTCGGTAAACACTGATCTATCTTTATGGAGCTAGCTATAATACTTAAATTATACCGGCAGATGACAATGAATGATCCACTTTGCGAGCGAACCTAGTTACATCATGCCTCTAATATAGCATTAAGATTTATAGTCCCGATTAAGTTGTCTGAAACATTTTATACTCTCTCTCCATACTTTTGTTTCATTGTAAAAAGAAATTATAATTTGATATCATCGAGTGGCAAAAATATCTCATTCATCAATTCAAGGTAAAAAATACTGGATGAAAAATGACTAACCTATGCGCATAATGAAATGTTATATGGTTAAATGAATGTTTTAATCAAATATTAATATCTTGAAATAAATAATTGTCTGTAACTGTAACTCTAGTTTCGCGTCAGACAAAAAATAAAGAAGAGGTAATATGTCGAACGGATCAGCTTGTAATAAACTAGCTGAAAACCTGTGCTTCGCTACGGAGTACATTCAAATTAAATACAACGGTCAATGTATGCAAGCAATGTTAATATATATATATATATATATATATATATATATATATATATATATATATATATATATATATATATATATATATATATATATATATATACACTGGTTAAGAAATTAAGAGAATTTGCAGACTTGGTCGATTATCTCTAGAACTACTGTTCCGATTTTAATGAAATTTGATATGTACATACATTGATACAATACAAAAAAAATAACCATTCAATAATTGTAATACGCACGTATGATAATACGTGCGTATTACAATTATTGAATGGTTATTTAATACAATGGTTATATTTGCGTAACACTCGTTGGAGTCATAAGGTATGGTTAAACGGCAGTATATATATATATATATATATATATATATATATATATATATATATACAACGATCAATGTATGCAATTGATGTAAAAAAAAAGGAAAAATATATTTATAAAAAAAATCGTAATGGATATTTTTATAGACAAAATAATGTTGAAGAAAATATTCAAATTACATCTAATAGTACATACTAAAGACTATAGTACAGTTAATATAGTACAGTTTGGGGAACATTTCTTTTACTGTATGTTAATAGTTTTTTGGATAATGTCAAATTGTCTGCCGCATTAGGAAGAAAGTTTTTTTTGTCTATTTCGTTGTTATGCGCTTGACGCAAAATTAAAAGAAAAGAAACCACGTGATCAGCATTTAATACATTAAATTCTAAAAATGAATCTTTAAAAATTTCCCAAAAATCAGAAAAGGAAGGTAAAGCTTCGAAAAAGATTTCATTTTAAAAGAATTTTCAGAGTCTTTCTCGTGATATAAATTTTATAACCCTCGGATTATTATTCTCAATGCAAACTTTAAAGAATGTTACAAAAGCAGCCTAAAATTTTAATTTAAAAAAATCTAAGCAGAAAATTTTCAAAATCTTTCTTAGCGCACCCCTACACTATAAGAAAAACCGCCAGGCAAAATTTCAGCCCTTTATGTCCAGCGGTTTGGTTTGTGCGTTATATGACAGTCAGTCAGTCAGTCAGGTACGGAACTGTTTTATGTATATAAGATGACTCTAGAAGCAATTTCATTTTCCTGAAGACGTACATCTAAAATTTCAAGCCGAGCTAAAATGATAATTCGCGTAAAAAACGTTATAGACATTAAGTCATTTTATTTGCATCTGATAATCTTTTCTTTCATCGAGGGCTTCATTACATTTTGTCCGCTTCGCTCTCTTTTCTCTAATAAATTATACGTCCACAAAATAAGTAATTTAATTTTTTCCAGAATTTTCCCGGCCAAATTTTAATTTTACAAAAATACTTCCCCTCTCCGCGTACCGTATGTTCCAATTCATTACCGTGATAAGCCGCTAATACAATCTAAGGTAAAGTATACGTAAATAATTATTTAAATACTAGTATATAATCCCCGTCAAAAAGGACGGAATGTTGATCAGCGTTTCGAGAGGTGATTCATCATTTTCATCGGGCATTGCCGAAAACTGTACTTAAACAGCAGTAAACAACGAAACAAAACTAAACTAAATCAAAACTAAACCAAAACTGCTTCAAAAGTGAATGACTCGCCACACAGCAGGCATTGCCGAAAACGATACTTAAACGGCAGTAAACAACAATAAAATAAAACAAAAATAAAACTGAAGCACAATTTTATTAACATTAAAATTAAACATTAAAAATGGAGTTATTTAAAGGGAATATGAAAAACCATGGAGTGGAATGAATTCGAAATTCAAGTGAATGACTCGATTGAATAAATGATTCTTTTCAATGGATATTTTAATTTGAAGATACAGTGGACGCTCGATAATTCGAACTCAAAGGTTCTCGAAAAAAAGTTCGAATTATCCGATGTTAAGAGAAAATATATAACTTTAAAAGTGTATCACTGAAGAAGAAAAATCTCCTAGTATGTATAACCCCGTAAAATATATTATACTATGTGATCTAAAATTAACATATTAAAAAGCAATACAGACTTGCCTTAATCATAAAATGAAGCAGAAGATATGCAGTAGAAAGTAAACTTTAATTAAAAATACGAATTACACTTTGGGGAAAACTGTAAAGTGGATGTTTGGTTTTGTTTATGATGCCTACATTGTTCAGCCAGCTTCTCGATTTGAAGTGAACATTTCAATTCATTTTCAGAGGAAGGTTCCATCTGAATAAATGCTTTCGGAGTTTTAATAGAGTCCATTATGGCTTTGTCCATTATGGCCGCATTAAAAATATTTTTCGGCAGGTAAGTAGAGAAAAGCCTTGGCAGTTTCCTACCGAAATTAGTGCATACGTCTTCGTTTACATCTGAGCTTTGGCTACATACAGTTTGATAAGAAATATTGTGCCTTGACTTAAATCGAGAAAGCCATCCATCACTGCATTTAAAATCTTCAATACCCATTCGACTTGCCAATTCATCAGCCTTCGTCAGCACTAGGGGTCCATTTATCGGAAAATTTCGAGATCTAACATCTTGGAACCATAGCAGTAGAGCTTTTTCTAGATATTCTTGGGATGCATTTCTCATGCGTTTCCTTCCTCAAGCAAATTTTGATTTTTCCCATGCATCTAAAATTGACTCCTTGTTTTTCAAATTAGTTGACAAGGCATTTTTTAATTCCATAGTCAGCTGCTAACTTTGTTTTACATTCGCCATTCTCTACTCTCTTTAAAATTTCTACCTTTGTCTCCAAAATTAGGGTTTTGTACTTTCCACGCGTAGACATCCTGAATTTTTGCACTTTCACATTACACACTGAGGAAGAAAAACTAGATCACATTACACACTGAGGAAGAAAAACTAGATCACATTAACTTGTCTGCACTGCAGGCATAACTGACGCATCTCCCTAGAATCTGTAGTAAAGACTGGTTTTTCTGAAATTCTAAGAAAATCGATACGAATAACGGAAAATCACTTTGTCCGTTGAGCACTGATAAGGACAATAGCCACTAACGTTTAGCAGAAATGCATTAGTCTAGGAATGCGGGCATGTGCCTCTTTACAAAGAAAAAAAATACAGGTGATTTTGACACACAAAATAATAAATACAGCGTGTGTTTTCTCCGTTATTTGAGGAAAAAGAAAATTTTTTTTGTCAAATTTTTAGTTCGAATTAACCGTATTGATCAAAATTTACTTCGAATTAACGAGATATTTTTAACATTAACTCCAATACAAGTTTTTTGGGGCCTTTGGATTAGTTCGAATTAACCGAAAGTTCGAATTAACCGACTTCGAATTAACGAGCGTCTACTGTATTTCAAAAACTAAACGGTTTTGAGCTAGGGTGTTCACTTGAAATTTTCATATCTTTTAAAGGACTTGCAAAATATGTAACTTTTGTGGTATTATTTTTCGAGAGAAATTTCAGGAAATGGCGTCGCAATGTTAAGATGTTCCCGACTTGGTCCGTCCCGGAATGGTTACCTACACTTTTAAGTAAAGATAACCAGAAAAAATCACTTTCAATAATTAACGAAAATGTTGTTTCATAAAGAAACTTTTGCTGATACTACCTAGAAACATACATGTACCTTGAAACATACATGCTTTTTACATTTGTTGTTATTTTTCAGCGCTTACATCAGTTCCTGCGCAGCTACTCTTTCATATTTTTGTACCCTAAAATCCTGTCGTCAGGGTGATATATTCATTAAACTGACACTACTCAGTAGCGTGATCTATCAGACGGAATTCCACCGAAATTGATAGAGGGACTAAGGACGACACGGGAAAGAGATTCCCTGAAGAAAAAAACTAGTTCCAAAAGTCGCCGATAGGGGAAGATATGGCACTGTTTTTGTCGGCGTACCCGAGAATTTGCATAAAACGCAAGTAATCGGTGCGGAATCTGTCGCGCCATCGCTTTACAGAAGAAAAGGTCATCAGTCGCTTTTTTTCCACTTGCATGGCCTCCTCGCTCCCCGGACCTCACCCATGTGACTTCTTTCTGTGGGGTTATTTATTGTCCGAAGTGTATGTTGGTGAAGTCTCTAACTTGGCGGCCCTAAAGGACAATATATCCCGGAGCGTGACGAACATTCCTGGTGACATGTTACGCTCGTTGAGAACGCAGTGTTCGGGAAGCAATGCGTCGTCCACCAGGACGGTGGTCACATTGAAGGAGGGAGAAGTGAATTTGCTGCATAAAACGGCGTTGCGGCGAAATTTCTTTGTTATTCATTTGTCTGCTTATTACAACTTTCTTCTTTATTCACCCCTTATCTTTATAGCCAGAAATACTGGCGCTGCTGTCGACTACGTAGTCGTGAATTTGCATTTTCATGCTTCATTAGAGTTTTGTGCAAACAGTGACGCCACAAGGCGTAGGGTATAGGACCGTGTATGCGTATGCATAATTGCTGATCAAAAGAAAATGCGAAGCAATCTTAACCAACACATCCTTGTTTTGTGATCTGATCGATGACACATTCACAAATAAGTTATTTCCCTTTCTTAATCTTCCCTTTACGAACGTTAATTTTCGCTCCCTCGCTTAAATTTTCCCTGTACGCCGCTCAATTCTTATTACGGTCTTCTCTCAATACATATAGGACATAACGTAACGGAATATTTTTGTAGTAGGAAGAATATCAAGTTGTATTACGTGACAAAATGTATGATTGTTTCTGGGAGGGGGGGGGGGAGAAAAGAAGAATGACCCTCCATACTACTGCCCCTGCACATCATGTATGCGATTCGGAACCGTCTGCTTCGCTCAGATCACGTTGCAACCGGAGATTGTTCACGTCGACGACGTGGAATTTTTAAGACAGCACAAAGGTCTTACCATGCGAAAAGAAATCCTTGGATATGCATTTAAGTATCTGTATCTCTTTCTCTCTCTCTTTTTATATATACATACATACATACATACATATATATATATATATATATATATATATATATATATATATATATATTTATATATATATATATATATTTATATATATACTAGCTGAAAACCCGCGCTTCGCTACGGAGTACATTCAAATTAAATACAACGGTCAATGTATGCAATTAATGACAAAAATAAATAAATAAATAAATAAATAAATATATATATATATATATATATATATATATATATATATATATATATATATATAATGACAAAAAAAACCAACAAACTATATTTATAAAAATTATCGTAACAGATATTTTTATATACAAAATAATGTAGAAGAAAATATTCAAATTAAATTAATTGAACATGCTAAACCATATACTACAGTTTAAGGAACATATCTTTTACTGTATTTTAACATTTTTTGGATAAAATCCAATCGTCTGCTGCATTAGAAAGAGAAAAAAATATTTTTTTTGTCTATTGAGTTGTTACGCACGTGACGATAAATTTATTGAAAGTACCAGAAAAAGAAATCACGTGATCGGCATTTAATAAATTAAATTCTAAAAATGAATCTTTAAAAATTCACCAAAAATCGGGAAATGGAGGTAAAAATTCGAAATAAATTTCATTTTCAAGGATTTTTTAAGATCTTTCTCGCGATATAAATTTTATAACCCTCAATGTATTATTTTAAATGCAAACGTAAAAAAAGTTTAAAAAACAGCTTAAAAATTTAATTTTAAAAAATCTAAGAAAAATTTTTGAAAAATCTTTCTTAGTGCACACCTACACTATTAGAAGAATCGCCATGCAAAATTGCAGCCCTTTAGGTCCAGCGGTTTGGTCTGTGCGTTGTATGTCAGTCAGTCAGTGAATGAATGAATCAATGAGTCAGTTACGGAACTGTTTTATATATATATATATATATATATATATATATATATATATATATAAATATATATATATATATTGTGATAAATTAAGACTCCGGTAGATAAAAATATTCAAAGTCAGTCTACTACATTAAAATACAATTTTATTAAATTTAAGTCGGAAAATTTTTACAACTATTTCCAACTTTGTTGATCTACCTCTAGACATAGAGGGAACTGGCCTTCTTAATAGCCATATAATTTCGATGAGAAGATGTCGGCAAGTACAGTCACAACTGTAACTGTAAGGTCGGTACACAGCCTCTAGAGCATACAGCTCTGAAAATAGAGTAACTTCGTAAGGAAAAGTTCTAGCTACCGAGAAGCATATAGAGCGGGCTGCTCTGAAATATAAATATAACTTCTTCAGGAAGTAACGTGCTAACAGAAGCCTGTAGAGCGGGATGCTCTGGGATAGCTATACTTCAGGGTGAAGTATTCTAGCTGACGAGAAGCTTAGAGCGGGCTACTCTGAAAAGTTAAGTTCAGGATGAAGTCGGTCGCTCAAGGACCTCTGAGACGAAAGGTGGTCGAGACTCTCATCCTGCTAGACTCCAAGTCTGCTAAAAAGCTGGATTTCTCCTCCCGGTTTCGGCACTCGCGCTTCCGGTCACGTGACTGCAAATTTTTAGTTTGGCTGGCCCAATTTGTGGCCTCATGTTCGTTGGCTGTGATTCGCTTGACGATGAAGCCATGTGGTCGGCTCTTATAAATCAGCTGATCAGAAAATCATTAGTACATGTCGGAATAGCCATTAGTTTACGTCCTCCTAGGGGCGGCAGATAGGTGCAACACTATTCTCTGCTTCCAGACACCTTGACGCCGATCTATAGAATGTTCGCAGGTCACCTGCTGGGGGAGGTCCGACTGTCTGGGTGACTTATTCGTGGAAGGTCGTAACGGATTCTTACAATATATATATGTATGTATGTATGTATATATATAAAAAGAGAAAGAGAGAGAGAGAGATTTAAATGTATATCTTATTATATGCATTTAAGTATCTGTATGCTCTAATCTATATATATAAAATAGCTCCGTAACTGACTCACTGACTGACATACAACGCACAGACCAAACCGCTGGACCTAAAGGGCTGAAATGTTGCATGGCGAGTCTTATAGTGTAGGGGTGCACTAAGAAAGATTTTTTCAAAATTCTTCTTAGATTTTTTAAAATTAAATTTTTAAGCTTTTTTAAAACTTTTTTTAAGTTTGCATTTAAAATAATAATTTGAGGGTTATAAAATTTATATCACGAGAAAGATCATACAAATTATTTTAAAATGAAATCTTTTTCGAATATTTACCCCCATTTCCTGAATTTTGGTGAATTTTTAAAGATTCATTTTTAGAATTTAATTTATTAAATGCTGATCACGTGATATATTTTCCTGGTACTTTAAATAAATTTATCGCCACGTGCATAACAACTAAATAGACAAAAAATATACTTTTTTATCTTCATAATACGGCAGGCGATTGGACATTTTCCAAAAAAATATTAAAATACAGTAAAAGAAATGTTCTACAAACTGTACTATATTCTTTAGTATTCTTTATATTAGATTTAATTTGAATATTTTCTTCTACATTAATTTGTCTATAAAGATATTTCTTACGATTTCCTTATAAATATATATATATATATATATATATTTATTTTACATCAATTGTATACATTGATCGTCGTATTTACTATTATTATAATTATTATATAATATATATATATATATATATATATATTTATTTTTGGCATTATTTGCATGCATTGCCCGTTGTATTTACTTTGAATGTACTCCGTAGCGAAGTGTGGGTTTTCAGCTAGTGCTTACATAAATCCATACGCATATCTTATACATTATACAGATACTTAAATGAATATATTAATTAAATGCAAGTGTGTGTGCGTATATATATATATATATATACATACAGGTCCGTAACTGTCTGATTTACTGACTGACTTACTGACCAAACCGCTGGACCTAACGAGCTGAAATTTTGCATGGCGATTTTTCTTATAGTGTAGGGGTGCACTAAGAAAGATTTTTGAAAAATTCTTCTTAGATTTTTTAAAATTAAATTTTTATGTTGTTTTTGTAACTTTTTTCAAGTTTGCAATTAAAATAATAAGCTGAGGGTTATAAAATTTATATCACGAGAAAGATCATAAAAATTCCTTTAACATATATATATATATATATATATATATATATATATATATATATATATATATATATATATATATATATATATATATATATATATATATATTATTATTATTTAATTTAATTTTTTTTGCATTAATTGCATACATTAACCGTTGTATTTAATTTGAATGTACTCCGTAGCGAAGTGCGGGTTTTTAGCTAGTCTATGTATATATATATATATACAGTGGAATCTCGATCGGTCGTTTTCGGATCCATCGTTTTTCCGTATGTGTCGTTCATTTTATCCAGTCCGAACGATCATATTGCTTTGTTATGCTTCCGCATCTTTCGTTCATTTCAATGGGTCCCTTGAAAAACGATAGATCGAGATTTCACTGTATATATATGTGTATATATATATATATATATATATATATATATACAGTATGCCCACTGAAGTCCCTTGCCATCCTCTTAACTTCGGAACGGCTGCTGCTATATTCATAAAAGTGGTGTCTAGGTATAGTAAAGTAGCCATGCGCTACTGAATGAAACAACCTACCGCGCTACCTGGTGGAAAACTGGGGAGTTAGCATTCCTATCTCGAAAACGGAACGAGAGAGGGTAAAAAAGTGATATACAAATTTGTTGAGCATCGTCGATTTAATAAGAAAAGACACCTTTGTGGACATTCATCCGAAGAATAGACCTGTTAAAACGCGCATTTGTTTTTTCGTGATTTCCTACACTGTGACGTCACGAAACTTGGACGGAAAGAGAAATGATTATCGTTTGGGCGAAACACGACACCGCAATGTGCACAGTGGTATATCGCTTGTGATTCCCAATCAAAAGGACCGCGGTTCAAACCCCGAGGGTTGCATCCTTGCACTGATTGTCTTTACAAACAGAGTAGACAATACGTAGATCGTGTAAAATAGTGTCGCATCAAGTCAACGCAACTTGCGCTTGGTGTTCGAACTTTCTGCAGTCTGCAAATACGCAAGAAACTTCACCCCTGTTCCCCTGACAGCTACAAAAGAGACATCTTCTTGGGGTTGTAGTATGTTGATGCTCATGGTCATGGCTGAGTATTCCAAAGCTGACTATTGTGAGATGGTTTTACTGTGCGGTGAATGTGGACGCAAGGCAAGATCAGCAGCAAGGTTATACCGGCAACGTTGCCCGCGTCCTTCACATCAAACCATCCTAACTGTTGTAAAACGTTTAAGGGAGACAGGCTGCGCTACTAGTCGACCTCGGTCTGGCAGACCAGCTAAGGTAGGGCGGCAAGTTCAATCGGATGAGGTATTATCATACGCCCTCGCATATCCGAAATGCAGCACAAGAGAGGTCAGTCGACACTGTGCCCTCTCCAAAAGTCAGGTTTGGAAAATCCTAAGCGCATTAGGCGCTTATCCATACCGACACACGCCTCAACAGGTTTTAGTGGATACCGAGCGACGCTATGCTTGGTGCAACTTCGTCATGAATCAGATACAGGTCCGGCCAACATTCTTGGCAGATATAGTGTGGACGGATGGGGCATGCTTTTCACGTAATGGCATGTACAATAGGCTAAGCACCCATTACTGGGCGCTGGAAAATCCTAGATGTTTCACCGACGTTCGACATCAAATGTGGTGTGTTATTAACGATTGGTGTGCAATTTACAATAACAAGCTGATCGGCTCAATATTTTACAATGGCACGTTAACGGGTGCACGATATTTACAATTGCTACAGAACGTAATACCCGATTTTGTGGAGAACCTGCCGTTGTTTAATCTTAGGAATGTATGGTTTCAACATGACGGGACGCCTGCACTTAAGACATCTCCAGTGAAGCAGTACCTAGTCAAGGAATTCGGGAACCAAATAATTGGGTATGGCGGTTGTAAAGCGAATCCTCTACCTTCTCGTGGAAGATTCGTTGTTTGGTTCGTTCAAGAAATAAATCACTTGGCAAAATCACTGATGAAACACAAAACAAAACTTTAATCTGACTAAATAAGGTGGGAAGCTCAAACTGTAAGATTTCTAACTTCAATATCTATATCTACGAGTATTAAACCCTCAACACAATATTCTTTGTGTTCTTCGATTAAACTTTCCTGACCACGTATTCCCTAAAATAATCTCAACTAACAGCTCCCGTGCCTGTTTCCGCACGGGACAAAACACCCACACGACCTAGCCGTCTCGTAGCTAAAAACCTTCTGCCTATAGACCACTCTTAATCCCCTTCGGGTCGTTGAACTTACTCCCTCACACACCTTCCAACAAGGAATGCCTATTACATTTACTGAGAGGGTGTTCTTTAGGTGGGAAAGGCGCTGGGGAGGGGAACGCAATTCTGATATCACTACAGCGGTTTTGAAGAGTGGCCTCCACGTTCGCCTGATCTGACTCCACTGGACTTTTTCCTGTGGGGATACCTGAAACAGCAGGTGTATGCGACCCCTCCACAAACATTGCAGGACCTTAAACGACGCATTACGGTCGCTTGTGCCAACGTGTCACGCTGTATGCTCCGACGTGTGCAACGTGACATTCAAGCGATGATCCAAATGTGCATTGCAGCCGACGGTGAGAAGCTTGAACATCTAAAATAAAGGTATATTGTTATAACTAGTTGTTTTTTTAATTTCTCAGATCGTTTTGTCACGTCACAGTGTAGGAAATCGTACAAAAACAAATGCGCGTTTTAACCATTGTAGTCTTCTCATTAATGTCCACAAGGTATATTTTCGTACTAAATAGATGATTTTCTGCAACTATGTAAATCACTATTTTTTTCTATCTCGTTCCGTCTTTGAGATAGGAATGCTAACTTCGCAGTTTTCCACCAGGTGGCGCGGTAGGTGGTTTCATTCAGTAGCGCATGGCTACTTTACGATACCTAGACATCACTTTTATGAATATAGCAGCAACCGTTCCGAAGTTAAGAGGGTGGCAAGGGACTTCAGTGGGCATACTGTATATGTATGTATGTATATAAAGAGAGAGAGAGAGAGATGCAGATACTTAAATGCATATATATATATATATATATATATATATATATATATATATATATGTGTGTGTGTGTGTGTGTGTGTGTATGTGTGTGTGTGTGTGTGCGTGTGTGTGTATGTGTGTGTGTGTGTTTGTGCGTATGTCTGTGTGTACGTAGTTTACACAACTTTTTACTTATGCAAAATTTTTGGAAATTCTACCGCCGACATGTATACAGGTGTTTGTGTTTACTAGATTGTGAGGGTACGCTGTTGTTGGTCACTAGTGAAATGTATTTCTTAAAAGGGTTTTCTACCAGATGATGCCCATAGGCGTAGCGTGCCCATAGGGGGGGGGGGCACAAATTGAATTCAATGAGGGCCTTCCTCAGCGCACTAGCTTCTATGCGGTCCTTAAAATATGAAATATTATGATTTTTAAAAATTGAATAACAATAGAATTGATGTTCGAGTAGTATTCAAAAGTTATACAATGAGAAAAATAAATATAATATAAATAAACTGAAAAAAACAATATAGGATCGAATTTTTGCTATGGATCATATCATTTTTAAAAACTATGTTAAGGCTAAAGGCATAATCGGAATCTTCAGTTTCACAGGTTGAAAAAGGGGGAAAAAGAGTATTCTACAACTTTCCGATTTTAACTTAACTTCTATTAACGTTTTAATTTATTTAAAGCAAAATTGGGCGCCCCGACTCTTCCCCTATGATGATGCCCGAATGGCTAGGTCTCTGCCTTTCGGTACCAAAGACTGTCGGTTCGAGTCCCACTGTTGCCATGGACGTTTGTAGCCGTTCCGAATCGGCTTTAAACTGGAGTTCCCGGTCTAATGAGCCCTCGGGTAGCAAAAAACTGACCGTAGCGCTCCGAACCCAACCTTAGAAAGGTTCAATAGCTATTCTGTAAGATTCTTCGTCACTGCGACATGCAAGCTGTGACTCAGGGGCTACTTGGAAAAGAACTCGTTAGTTGGTAACTGCAAGTTTTCTCCACTTTTTTGTAAAGAAGGAAAATATAAATATACTGGACTAACGGAACAATTTTCCCGACTTCCTGTGCTGTCTTGGCGGCTCGTGGATCTAAGGCCGACACGAGCCTTAGATCCACGAGCTACTGTTTTGACTACAGATTACCACGAGCATCTGTTTTGACTACAGATTACCACGAGCATCTGTTTTGACTACAGATTGGGAAGAACGACAACCAACCAATGGAACAAGCCTGTTTAAAGTTCTCTAGAACCTGGCTCGTAATCTGTAGCCAAAACAGTAGCATACAGATTACGAGCTACTGTTTTGACTACAGATACCACGAGCATCTGTTTTGACTACAGATTGGGTAGAACGACAACCAACCAATGGAATAAGCCCGTTTAAAGTTCCCTAGAACCTGGATCGTAATCTGTAGTCAAAACAGTTTCCTACAGATTACGAGCTACTGTTTTGACTACAGATACCACGAGCATCTGTTTTGACTACAGATTGCGGAGAACGACAACCAACCAATGGAACAAGCCCGTTTAAAGTTCCCTAGAACCTGGATCGTAATCTGTAGTCAAAATAGTTTCCTACAGATTACGAGCTACTGTTTTGACTACAGATACCACGAGCATCTGTTTTGACTACAGATTGCGGAGAACGACAACCAACCAATGGAACAAGCCCGTTTAAAGTTCCCTAGAACCTGGAATAAAAGAAGTTGAATAGTCAAGAGGGCTGGATTTTGTTCCGGAATTTCAGTTTGGATTTGTCCAGCAAATTGTGAAACGAGTTTTAGGCAGCCTTACGTGGCACGATGACGACTGCCTTATGGAAGTTCCCTTGAAATGATACGCACTCGAGAACTCGCATAGTGTCTAGATTTACGTTAAATGCTAAGCCAAATTCATCGAGGTTTTATCAAAGGTCTTAGCATTTTCTGGTTCGTAGTCATTTGTTCTGCAGAAAATGGACCAATGGAACAAGTCTGTTTTGAGTTCCACAAAATCCAGCCTCTTTAACTTCTTCTTTCAAGGAATTTTAAACAGACTTGTTCCATTGGTTGGCATTCTACAACCTGGACCATACAGCAAATAGCTTTATGTTATTCAAACTCAAAGCAAACAAACTTGCGAGTTTTACATCATGCTGCGAACATTCCCCACTTAAGATTAAAGAAGTGTCAAATGGTCATTTTATCCCGCGTTGTGTGTGATTTCTTATTCCAGCTTGTACCTGCATGTGTTATGGAAAGTCACGGAGTACACTCTATTGTTGTTCCTCTGTATGGGGAAAAATCCATCCTCAAATACTGGTTTTCATACTTGTAACCACGCCCCAGATCTTCCGCCGATTAGCTGTAATTGGCATTTAATGACGCTCCCGAATTCTGAATAAATCCGGTTTCGAAAATGCAAAGTTTACCGTCACTTATTCCAATATCTAATTAAAAGTAATTGAATTAAAACCCGAGTTTCCCCGATAAACGCAAAATTTGAAATAAAAGATAAGGAAAGCAAGCGCAGAAAAGTAAATATTTAATTAGCAATTCGCCACCGCACGGAACTCGCTACAGAAAGCATATTTTTAAAAGAAGACGAAAGCAAGAACAGCATTACGAAAGAGCCTCGCAATCCATTTGGGCGAAAACTTTCCGAAATGAATTAATCCGCTATTAAATTTAAGAGTCTTATAATTAGAGAATCATTTAAGTGAATGAAACAGTAATTATAAAAGCGTCGTGGAGGGCGTGAAAATAATTATCGAGCTCTTATAGTGTTCGGTTGGATTTCGAATTACTTTATGGGTAAATAAAACGGCCGATATTAGGAAATAATAACGACAGTGATAATTTCGAGCGGAAAGAGAGAAAAATATTGACTACAGTACCAGAGCTCGAAAAGATTCACCTTTCGACAATCGATAAGAAAATATTATGAAGCTGCTACGGATTTCTCGACATGTTTATAGCCCTTTTTTAAAAAAAATGAAACTTCTCAACTCGATAAGAGAAGGAATAAAATCTCGGATTTCAGTCTTGTTTATTCTAAAATATTCCCGATATTATGCTCGAATTTGTGTTCACCGTGAAAAACGCACTTAAAACGCGTCGTAGTATTATATATTATTTTTTCACTGCAAATGCACGTTTTTTTTTTTAACCGCGTATAGCTTAGTTCGCGAGTTTTCGAATATTCTGCTCATTCGAAGTGTAAAAACTTTAACGGTTAATTGCAAAATTATTCGAGATTTCATTTTACTCAGATGTCTTCCCGTTCTGTAAGAAGATCACCGAGCGCTCGAGAATGGTTACGTCTGTCCAGAAAGTAATGAGACTGATTCCATGAAATTCGTTTATTTGAAGATAATTTTCAGACACTTAATATTCTTCAAAATAGCCACCTCCTGCAAAGGGTCCTTACAAGGGTAACAATAATCCTTGTAATCCTTACAAGGGTAACAACCTCCACCGTTTGCACGGTGCAGATATTTTTTTAACCTAAAGAATATTGAAATTTTTTCTAATTACAGGTTGCAAACTGTTTTTGCTTCTTTAAACTGATAACAGATGGCAGTACTAACCATTTTTCTGCTCATTTAACTGGAATGCATTGAATGCAAGTGAAAAAAAGACTTGATTTAGGCGTTTGCACTGTGCAGACGGCGCCCCTTAAAGGGGCGTTACACCGTTAAACGCTTAATACACCGTTGGCAACGGCTCTGCCACCCATTGATGCCCGCGTGGAAGTCTTCAATTGGAATGCTGTTCAAAACGCACGTTACGTTTTTTCTGCAGGTTCTGCATATTGTCAAAACGACGACCTTTTAAGCTGGATTTTAACCGAGGGAATAGAAAAAAGTTCTGCGGTGACAGATCGGGGCTATACGGTGGTTGGGGAAGCGTTGCGAAGTTTTGTTTTGACAGGAAGTGAGTCACTTTGAAGGATGCGTGGACCGGTGTATTATCTTGGTACAGAATCCACTTATTTGTCAGCCCCGGGCGGACGCCCGCGATTCGATTCCTCAACCTTTGAAGCACTTCCTTGTAAAAATCTGCATTAACTGTCTGTCCGGGTGCCACGAACTCTTTGTGCACTATTCCCTTGGATGCTCCAAAAGCACTTTAATTTTAGCCACGTTGTCTGAAGTTTGAGAACTTGATGGATGCCCAGCACGTTGTTTGTCATTGACGTCCTCTCTTATGTCTTTGAAGGCTTTGTGCCGCCTAAACACTTGAGCATTGGACAAAGAATCCTTCCTGTAGGTTTCTTGTAACATGGCAAGTGTCTCAGCCGATTTCTTTAGTTTTACACAAAACTTTATGGCGTATCGCTGCTCGACACTCCGCTGCCTTCTGAAAACCTAACGCCACTCTCAAACACGTGTCTGCTTCACGAGCGATCCGCGCGCTGCAGAGGCTCAAGGCCAACTGACTTCCGCCAGACACTGCAGCTGACAGCCACCACCAAAATAGAGGCGAATCATCGGGTCTGAAAGTAAAACCTGGGGTCGTAAACGCCTGCTCGATACTCAGGCTGAACAAATTGCTGTATAAACAGGAAAACCAACGTAAATAAAGCACAAACAGCAATAAGATGCAATTATTTTGCATACGGCCGTTTCGAAGCTACAAAGGAGCTTCTTCATCAGGGCAACGAACTTAGTGGCAGCTCAAAAAATCCGATGACGGAACGACCAGACCAGTGCACACGCACTTAAATAACCCGCACGTGCCGAGTACCCAAAGACACGAAGCAGCGGAGAGACCGAAATAGGGCAAGCAGCGCCATCTAGTGGCAAAAAGAGGGGGAAGAAACAGGCCAACACAGCTAAATAAACCCTTTCCACAATTGAGGAAAAACAGGGGTGCTTGACAAATCATTAACCAAAGAACCAGAATTTTTAAAAATTTGATAAGCTTCCCAGAAATCAAGATCGGTAGGCGAGCGACATTTCTGAATAATGGAGGCAGAAGAAAAGTCCTTTTTAGCTTCGAAACGGCCGTATGCTAAATAATTGCATCTTATTGCTATTTGTGCTTTATTTACGTTGGCTTTCCTGTTTATTCTTCGAGCACAAAGGTTGTATCTTTTCTTTCCAAAATAGCTGTATAACTTTGTTCAGGTCCTCGATTGAAATGGCAGGACCTGAGTTCAAGTAGCAACGTTGGAACCTACTCCGTGGCTCACGGCACCCTCAAAAGAAAGGAAAAGCAATAACCGTTAGCTGGAAGCGAGCTAAAGCGTATGAGATTTGCTGAGGTACGAATTGGACTATAAACTGGAAAATGGACAGTGGTATCATAAATCGCGTTCTTAAGTTCACCGTGCATCTGAAAGTGTGAGGACTGAGAGAAAGCAGAATGAGAACTCGTTTTTTGTCCTGGAGCACAGTCAGTGCGCTTCGGTATTCGGTACTGAGGGTGCTCGACCCGAATTCCGAAAAGCGCCGCTAAATGCTCTCGTGTCGACGGCGGGTACCAGCATGTTCAATCTGCAGACAAGAGTGTGGGGTTTGTAGGAATAGGGGAAGAAGCCACCCCTGAGGTTGCTCGATCTAAATTGTGGAAATTCACCGGCAGGGATTCCACCCAGTAAGGCCGTAGTCGCTATGTCGGGACATGTCTGGTGCATTGGAAACTAGTAGAAAACAATTAAGCCAACTCTATTTACAGAGTGCTATCTAGGCTCTGACACCGAGTCTTTTAAGAGAGTAACAATACACAAGGAGGGATCTGAAGTGAAAACGATGCATCTAGGTTAGACCGGAACCTTTAGTTGCACTCTCGTCCTACGATTCTCTTGTACAGAGCCGGAAAGTCAAAAGGACAAACCCCGCTTCCAGTAGCGTACCTCTACCCGCGAGAATGTCATACAC
The DNA here is from genome assembly GCA_907164885.2 of Dolomedes plantarius. NCBI lineage: Eukaryota > Metazoa > Arthropoda > Arachnida > Araneae > Dolomedidae > Dolomedes > Dolomedes plantarius. The sequence continues at coordinate 231,448,721 of OU015492.1, forward strand.
GTATGGCCTCGAAAACACTGTTAGGGCCTGTTCACATAGGAGCCCGTTGCGTGGCGTTAAGGGAAAGATGACGTTGACACGAAAATAAACCAATCATAGAAGTTAAAAATTTCATTGATAATCGTTTGGAGGTTTGTCATTGGTCAAATATATTTCAATACTTTAACAACGGTCTCCTATGTGAACAGGCCCTTAGCCGATCGTTTCATCTTTCTCGCATCCAGAACTTCCGTCGCGGCTTTCCTCTTCACTCCAACGGGTAATAGGGATTTTCACTCGAAGAATTTTTAAGCCATTCGCCCGTACACTGCGATGATTTGTTGGCTCCTTCTTAACTGCTAGCATAACCCTCCGCTGCCATCACAAACATCCCCCCCCTTCCAGGAGCGACATCTGGTGGATTCGTGTCTTCATCCCACCCACACACCACACGGAGGGACTTTCCAGCCTACAGATGGGATGTGCCCCAAACCCGACGTAGACACGCGAGCATTCAATGGCGCGTTTCAGTATTCGATAGTAGGATTCGTATTCAGGATTCGATTTCAGTAGCGCCGAAGCCACTAGGTGGGGCCCTGGACCCATTCGAAGAAGAAATCCAGAACAACATATCGCAGTAGTAATAGGCACAACTGGCCAATATCAAACACCGTAAAATCTCGAGTATAACACGCAGTTTTTTTCCCATTTTAGTCCTCAAAAAGGAGGGTGCGTATTATACTCGCGTACATTGGATAAGCTGTAAGACATTGTCGCAACACGGGTGCGTGCGCATCTACACTCCGTGATTCAACCACCCGTTTACTAAGCAGGTATTCCTTTTAAACAAACGGAACTCACAGATCGTATGGTCAAGCGAGGATGATGACGGCAACAATAATTATGACATGGTCGCAACAACAATAGATGAGCTGTATTCCAGTGAAAGTGATTGAGACTGATAATTTCACAGTGTTGTTTGTTTTGAATTAACAATTTCAGTTTTTGTGTCTACCGAATTTGACGTTTTCGTTTCTTTTTATTACAAATTTTGTTTATGTCAATAAATATTTGTGCAATTTTTAAATAAAATATTGAAAAGTTATGGATGCGTATTATACTCGAACTAGAAGGTAACCCGTCATTTTGACGCCATAATACTAATAATGACGTCATAGTGGAAAAAAGTATATGAAAGTTAAAAAATATCCCGAATTATCTAACAATATTGCATTTAATCCACACCTTGTAATAGCAAACGTTTTCATTATTTTTTATTTATTTAGTTTTTCATGCGATTTGAGAAGTAGACTGTCATCCAACCCGTCATTTTGACGTCATAATACTAATAATGACGTCATAATGGGAAAAGTATATGATAGTTAAAAAATATCCCGAATTATCTAACAATATTGCATTTAATCCACACCTTGTAAAATCAAACCCTTTCATTATTTTTTAGTTTTTCATGCGATTGGAGTAGTAGACTGCCATCCAGATTTTTACAGCTCACTACGATATAAATACTTGAACTATTTCATTCATTCACATTCAAGTTTGTTTACTTTCAGAATTCATCGCAAAAGTAAACAGATTTTTAAAAGCTGTTAAATATGCAGCTAAAAACATCCAATTTTATTTAGTTCTGAATGTTTTATAGAAAAATAGGCCGAACAAACGTGATTTGATGGAGAAGATATTAGTTTTTAGGTAAGAAAAAATTCTGATCCACATCTCAAATTGAAATTAAGCCTAACCGGCATTTTGTTTACTGAGGGCTTCAATTGAAAGATGAGTACAGCCCGGAAGTGTTATACAGAGACAACGGCTATTATATATATAATTTTTATTTTTTCCGAAAATTTCGTGCCAAATCAAGCTTGCGTATTATAGTCGGGTGCGTATTATAGTCGAGATTTTACGGTAATGAATGACTTATGGTATTTTTACCATGTTTTTATTAACCCGCTCTCTTATTTGTGTGTGTGTTTGTCCAGTACAAATCTTGCAATCGATTTTTAACTAACTTCCCGACTAGCTACACATTTGAAACTTTTAGAATAGCTCAGAACACGATGACAATACATTCTTTTAATACTTTTAGCCATCTTTAAGAAAATTAAATTCATTTTCTGTTAATTTTGCTTTGTAGACTGGTGCAGCCATCTTTCGGCCGGGACGGGAACGAAAAGTTCAACGCGAGTTAACTTCCAATTCACTTCATTTTCCTTCAAGTGGATGGGATAACTGATCAAAAATTTTTTTAAAAAGTATTTATTAATACATAGAATGGTCAAGTTTATAGGATTCAACAGAAAACTTAAAAACATGGTATATAAAGAGTTCTTTTTATCTTGTAACTAGTGGCCCGTCCCGACTTTGCCCGGGTTGAACAAAATATTATACCAATAAATTTCCAGTTGATAGCCAATGAAATGTAAATCTTTTTTTTACCTTAATAATAACCTAAATAATACCTTAAATTAATTTTATGTTAGTTAATAATTAAAATAAATTTTTTTAAAGAAAAAGGCGTGCCGGAGAACGGTTAGGTTCGAACCGCTAGCGTCAGAACAGAAGCCCACCGCGATAGCACCACGCTAAGGATCGTTGAAGACTTCGGCACAAAAAGCGGTAGAGGACAGTAGCGGTAACAATGGAGATTGTTAGGATTAAGCCCCTAACTTTCTTTCTACTGATCATATATACATAATATATAGCCTATGTCCATCTGGAATACTGTACCTTTCAAACAGTGAAAGAATTTTTCAAATAGGTACAGTAGCTCTGAAGATTACCCTCCACGTACAAAATCGCTCTCTCTTTATATATAAGTATAAATAGCACCACGCTAAGCATCGTTGAAGACTTCGGCACAAAAAGCGGTAGAGGACAGTAGCGGTAACAATGGAGATTGTTAGGATTAAGCCCCTAACTTTATTTCTACTGATCATATATACATAATATATAGCCTATGTCCATCTGGAATACTGTACCTTTCAAACAGTGAAAGAATTTTTCAAATAGGTACAGTGGCTCTGAAGATTACCTTCCACGTACAAAATCGCTCTCTCTTTATATATAAGTATAGATTATTTTCCTCGTCAGTAAGGAATACTATTTATTAATTTGTTTTTGTCCTGGATATGTAAAAAAAAAAAATAAAAAAATTCGCTATTATATGTACGCGTCTCATTAAAAGTCGTGTTTTTCCCCCCCGTGCATGCCTTATTAACCATTTTGTGCATCGTGATCAACTTCCGTGACCGTAGTGCGATAAATAGCCGGCATTATTCTTGTCACTAGTGGCGCTTTATTGTGTCGCGTGTTCAGCTACAATTACGTGTGAACAAGCCGGTTTGGGATTTCGGCGGAAATTGCTTTAGTGGTCGTACGTTGACAATATTAGATTATAATCTTTCTCTATAATTCATGCGCCCAACCATTTTTGCCAGCCTATAATCATGCATTATTTTCGAGAGAGGCAAGGAAAGGTGTGTATCAACGACATCTTATGCAAAACGGAAAGGGAGATCTACTGAATAAAGGTGTTTGATTAAGTTCGAGGTAAGACTGTATAAAGACGGTCAGATTTGGCGACATTTGGCTCTATTTTTTTTTCCGCTAAAGACTTGGCGCGTTTTATTACTTGCCGTAAAGAAAAACTCGCCAATGGATTGGCGCGTTTCAGGGTTTGCTAGAAATGAAAAGCAAACTGCGTAAAATAAAACAACGCTTAAACACAACAAACATGTTACATTTTTTTTTACTCCAAAAAACACTCAATCAATCAAACAAACAAAAAAAATAGAAATTGGCAGAAGCACAAAGACTTACGTTCAGTTAAATTCCTATTGTCAAAATGTCCTTTCAATAGTAAAACTATAGAATTGTTAACGTTTGAAATTACCAAGTGATTAAAATTAAACTGATTGGCCTTTAGACATTGTTTCCGACAAGCGCGTTCTTTAATTCCGTTTGAAATTACAAGTGATTAAAATTAAATTCATTATAGACTAGCCGGGCTTCGCCCGTCTAGGCTCGGGCTTCGCCTAGCTACGCTCAAGCCCTCCGTATAACATATTTATGGACTTCGGTCCCCACAAAAGAAAAAAAAGCCTACAAATGTATTAAATTCAAGTGAATTAATTCCTTTCAATTTTCATTCCCGTCGCTGCCGACAGATGGCAGCACCACTGCTCCAGATGATTTTGTTTCTCAGCAGTGAGTGATTTTAGAATGAAAATATCTCTAAGACTATTGAAAAAACAGAATAAGTGTACGCAGAAAAAAATTATCAGTTTTCGAAGCTCTTTCCAAATATGTAACATTTATGTACTTTCATGAGAAAAAAATACGCCGATTTTCCTGTATATTTGTCGGCATTTTTTTTCGAGGATGAGTTACGGTCACGTGATCTTTCGACATCCACTTGTCCCTTTATTAGTATGGATATACTACGTGATATCTACGTAGAGACAAACCAAACAAACAACTCAACAAACACGAATAAGAAACCTCCATAAAAACATCGTAACACAAACGAATGATAATATACCATATTGAAATATTTATCACCCCCAAAAAATCGCCAAATTTCCCGGCACAGGATACGGAACTCTTCCCAACACACAAATACCATCGAATAATACACAAAATTTAAACTCACCTATCTAATTGGTCGAAATAAATCACATGTCAAAATCATGTGATACATCCGCCACGAAATAATCACATGACATATACGTCAGAAGTTTGCAGTAGAAACAACCTAGGCACCACAATCGTCCAAGCTTGGCAACCAAAAACTCTCGCCAAATTGGCGAAAAATCTACCTGACAGTCTTATACAGTCTATCCCAAGTGGTAAAGTAAAAAACAACTTACGGATACTATTATAAGGAATATAAGACCTTGTGTGTCAGTGGGCCGGAAGCAGCTAGTCGTGAGATCGTATTCGGTACTGGTTCGAGTCCCGACGTGCCCATCTGAATGATCACGTCATATATAGGCCGGAAAGTCCCTCCGGATATTTTGTAGGGGTTGGAAAAGGGTACTCGATCTAATAAGGGGGCAGCAGGGGTACACACACACTCACGCAATATACACTCTTAGACAAGAAAAATAAAGAAGCACCAGGAAGGAGATATCCGAATAGGACGAACATCGGTAGATGGGATGTACAGTATAGGGATGCGACATCGATGTCGATGTTTTCAAAACATCGATGTTTTGATAAAACATCGATGTTTTAAACATCGATTTATTGAAGCCGATGTTTTTTTAACATCGATGTTTTGTGCTCGATGTTTTACGTTGTCTCGATGTTTTTTTTGAAAATGAAAAAGTACCGTAATAAAAAAAATTTCCACGTAGCATAATTTTCACACTCAGTAAATGTAAGTCTGAATTCTGAAAAGGACGAATACAAAAGGGGGAATGATTCCTTGGCAAACAGACAAATGGCAATTAACGACCAATGAACCAATCGGAGCGCTTGAAATGTTCCTCACACTCCAGAACCTTCCATGGGGTTTTATTTTACAAATAGTATATACACGAGTGCATCCATTTAAGTTTTTGTTTCGTTCTGGTTTTATATAAGTTGACGTTAATATTATTAGTAAGATGCCTCCCAAAAGTACCTTTTGGAAATATTTTTACGAAACCTCTGACAAATTGGCGAAATGCAATATTTGCCTTAAGTCCCTCAAAACTTCTGGCAATACCACGAATTTATCTGGCCATTTGAAGGCAAAACATGGAGGTATTTACAACGAGAATTTTGAGTCATCAATGTAGTCCAGAGCAGCCAAGTTTTTGTCATTTGTGCCTGCCCAATCAGAGAGTAAAATTAAATCCCTCCCTCCCCCCACGACTAACGGAAGTAACATTAATGTTAGAGATTACTAAACCAGTTTTAAAAAATGGACGTTCTAAAACATCGATGTTTAAAAACATCGATGGTTTTTGGGCGATGTTTTATTAGCATCGATGTTTTAATATTGAATATCGATGTTTGAAAACATCGATGTTTTGTTATCGATGTCGCATCACTAGTACAGTAACCACCGCTTATAGTGATCAGTGGTTATAAGAATCAATATCGCGAAAACAAAAACAAATGTATTATTTCCATGTTAAAATTTTCGCTTTAAACAATCAATCCACCGGTTTTAAGAATCAGTTTACACTCTTCGCTTTCCTTTCATTTTTCAAAAAAAGCCACTTAAACACTCAAAAGGCACGAAGTTCTTTCTTTATTATTTTTAAAAGAAAGAGTGATAAGATGGGATGGAATACAGTCGTAAAATGCATCCCTTTCTTTGTTAGACATAACATAATAGTTTCCCCGTAAACGCTTTAGCTAAACACTGTCTTATTAGCTTGACCCGGGGGCATCTTTACCCGCCCGGGTCCGATTTCACTCTTCACCACTGACAAACAAACACGGGGACTCTTTTTTCCTCACCTCCAACATCCTGGTTGTGGATTCCTGGATCCTGAAACACCTAAATCTTCGGCGAAGTGTCCACTATCACCTAGGAAAACCTGGCATTAGTAGATTCGGCATGTTATCAAATCGTGAAACGTAAGCTAGAAGGTGAATCTTCGTCTCAGACTATTGGTATTGAAAGAGGTATAAAACTTCATTCCGTCAAACTACCGTAGAAAACTTTTTCTTGCTCCCTTCCTGTAGTTGAAATGTTAAGCAGGTATGTTGTAACAAATATTGGATTTTTTTCTTCTCTTACTATAATTATGTGTATCTACTTATAGGTCTAGAAATTAAGTTGTATTTTTAAACTTATAAAAAATAATTTTAATAAAAGATAATTAACGTAAATTAAAGAGTATTTTATGGTAAATTATCTCATATCTATACTTATATATAAAGAGAGAGCGATTTTGTACGTGAAGGGTAATCTCCAGAATCACTGCACCTATTGGAAAAATTCTTTCACTGTTTGAAAGGTACATTATTCCAGATGGACATAGGGTATATATTATGTATATCTGATCAGTAGAAATAAAGTTAGGGGCTTAATCCTAACAATCTCCATTGTTACCGCTACTGTCCTCTACCGCTTTTTGTGCCGAAGTCTTCAACGATCCTTAGCGTGGTTCAATCGCGGTGGGCTTCTGTTCTGACGTTAGAGGTTCGAATCTAGCCGTTCTCCGGCACGCCTTTTTCTTTTAAAAAATTAACTTTAATTATTAACTAACGTAATAATTATTTAAGGTATTATTAAGGTTATCTTTAAGGTAAAAAAAGATTTACAATTTATTGGCTATCAACTGGAAATTTATAGGTATAATATTTTGTTCAACCCGGATAAAGTCGGGACGGGCCGCTAGTATGTATATATAGGTGTATGTGTGCCTGTCCGAAAACCTAAATTTCGGCTATAAGAATCAGCCGCTTATAAGAATCAAAAACAGTAATAAGAAACGTTATTCTTATAAGCGGAAACCACTGTACTTGTACATAAAAACAAATGATTACAATTTGAGAAAAATTGGATGAGTCCTTCAAGATAAAGAGGGAAAAAGTCAATAACACGTTGGTACTCGGCTTGGCGTCGA